>RJWJ010029234.1:0-20787 GCA_004363605.1 Indri indri
CCTAACCCAGTTTAAAATGTCTCAGCTATCACCGTTTGTTAACGGAAGTTATTCCCCAATTACATTCTGCTTACCTTCAGGGGGTACAATAAAATAAAGTGCCTACATTTTTGTGAAATTAGGGTTTTTAATTCCCTTGTACCACCTTCAATTAGCCCATTTTCTGTCTTTATTCATTACAGATTTTTAAACTCTGATAGATTGTAATATCCTGGGTGGGAGATTTTGAAAATGTACTTAGGACTCTCTATTTCTGAGCTGTCGTAGTGGTAAATTGGATGCGCCCAGTACGTCTTCTCCCAATTTCCTGTTAAAATGCTTCAAAAAATACATTAAAAGGTAGAAACTAGTGACAGAATTATCAACTAAATTTGCCATGGTTAGGGAATTGACATTAACTGAATCACGGATGGAAACGGATTGAGATGCATGTTGCCGGACTACACATCACAGACCACGCATTCCACTCCATGAGAGCAGGACAGATACCAGCTCCGAAGGGTCCAATCACACCCACTGACGGCGCTTAGCTAGCACTGCCCTGCTCAGGAAAACAGGGAGGTACAACGCAATTAAACACGGACTCGCAAGCCCAGCATCCGACTCTTCTTCACCCGGTCGGCGGTTTTCCTTACATACATTCATTCACTGTAACTCAAAGCTCACAAAACACCATGCAGTGATAGCTGCTAGTTGTCTAAGGACAAATAACACAGACAGGAGGAAGGTTAGAAAGAGATTTAGGAGCAGTGGACGTTATTTCAGACTGTGACTGATTCTCCATGTCACATCAAAAGAGCAAACATCAGATCAAGGTTCAACCGAACGTACCCACGCTAGAAGAAGGCTCTCCCTGGCAAATCCAGCGGGGGCACTGTGTAGCCAACCGACTGAGTGGCAGGAGTGCCAGCCTCCAAGCGGGCAGCAGGGAAGTCTAAGGAGATCTAAGGACTTGACTTCCGTTGATGAGAAACTAGCCTTGGAGAACATTTTTCTGTCTTTAAGGATGAATCCAGAACAGAAGGAAGGGAGGGAGGAAAAGAGGCAGGGGGCAAGCAAAGCAAAACAAAACAACCCCCCCCAAAGCAGAGCACAAGAGAGAAGTGCCTACAAAGTACGAAAAAGGAAAGTTTGTGATGCATTTCTAAACCCAGAGCTCTATTTGTAAGTGAAAGGAACAGAAAGAAAATTCTAGAGATAACCTCAACAAATAAAGTACACCACTTACATCAAAATTAGAAACTCAGGAATTGGGAAGTCAGAGAATAATGTGAATAGTGCTAGGCATTGAAACCACTTAAAGATAAGGACAACAAGGACTCTTATTATGAGTCTATATTTTTGAAATTGTCAAACAGGTTCTTGCTTCTATTTCTGATCTCCTAAATCAGGATCTTTTGAGAGATGAAGCCCAGACATTTGTGTTTTTGAAGAGCTCCTCAAACGATTGCAAAGCACAGCCAGGTTTGAAAGTCATTGTTTTAAATGGACGATATCTTTTCTTGAATTTGCCTCTCGACCAATGGTGAAGTTCAATTTTTATGTTTATTGATATTTTCGTTTCTTGGGTGAATTACCTGTTCATGTCTTTGACAATGTCTCTATGAATATGCCAATACTTTCTTACTGCTTTGAACGTGTTTGTTATATGTTAAGCACATTCAACATTTGCCGTAAATGTTGCAAATATTTTTCTCACAGTTTGTCATTTGCCTTTGACCTTTGTTAAAAAGTCTATATTTTCACATTCATAGTCATGGATTTTTATCATTCTAGATTCTCTGGGTTTCCACAATATTTTAAATACTTGCATGTCTTTTTTCAGTGTCTGGCATTCACACATCAAGAAAGACAAATAAGGAAAATGTGCACTTCTATAGGACATCTTTAAGCACTGCACGTAGGGAAAACGCGGTATGTGGTGGAGATATTTAAAAGTCATTGGGACATTAGGAAAATCAGTGTGCACACATTGGGACTTTTAAGGCCCTCCCATATTGAGGAATCTCTCAGTCTGTTTTCTGTTGCTTATAATAGAATACCTGAAACTGGGTAATTTACAAGAAATGAAATTTATTTCTTATAATTGTGGAGGCTGGGAAGTCCAGGGCTGAAGGGCACATCTGTTGAGAGCCATCTTGCTGTGGGGACTCTGAAGAGTCCTGAGTGGTGCAGGGCATCACAGGGAGGGGACTGGGCACACTCACTTGCCAGCACAGGGTTGTCTTCCTCTTCTTATAAAACCGCCAGGATTAATCCATCCGTGAGGGCAGAGCCCTCGTGATCCAGTCACCTCTTGCAGGCTCCAGCTCTCAACCCTGCCACATTGGGGATTAAATTTCAACCCGAGTTTTGGAGGGGACAGTCAAACCACAGCAAAATCATATCACATCACGGCTCAGGCACAGGAAGAAGAGAAAATAACCACTTTTAAAGTCATACTCCCACACAGCTCACCCAATTCTGCTTGAGAACTTTCTTTCTAAACCCTCAGAGCCATTGATCTTTTCCTCTTTGGTTTCTCGTTTGTTTTCATGTGTACAAAAGCCTTCTCCAACCAAAAGTAATTTTTTTAATTCATCTATATTTCTTCCAGCTTTGTGGATTGATTTTTCACCTTTAACTCATTAATTCATCTTTGTAATTGGTGTATTGTCCGTTCCGTTGTTCAGGTGACAACACAAAAGCTCAGAAATGATTTTTAAAACTTGGCTCAAGGTCAGACCGTCTGATTCTAAATCACTGAATTCCCACTAACCCCAGGATGTGAATTGCCTTTTGATGATGGTAGCCTCATACAAGTCCTGCCACCACACGAAGTGGGCTATAGTCTGACAAGTGGAATAACGTCTGACTCATCAACCCCCACCCCAGCCAGAGCAACAGCAGTAACTGGGGGGATGTTCAGACACTGAGCCATGGATTCGAGCTGTGTTCTGCCATAACGACCAGGTGGGGGCCACCATTGTGTATGTTCAAACTTCAACAGAGCTTTTTCCAGATCTGTGGAAACTTCTACTATTTTGCTTATAATTATTTTTCTATATACCTTAGTTTTTCAGGAAGCTATATGACTAGTGTTCTTTCAAGGATAAAAACAGACTCATTTTCATATACAGCAGATACAAAAAAAAATGATTCAATCTCAGTGGTACGAATCAAACATTTTATTCTAGTGCTTGTTTCAGCCTATTCAATAAAAAATAACTATTTCGAGCTTTCAGAAATGTGTTTGGCTCAATGTTGGGAAGTGTTAGGAAACATTATACCATGAAAGAAAAAATTGGCTAATGTCACAAGTTGACTTCTGCCTTTTCCAACATCTTTTTGGTAACTATGAAGTGTAGGGGTTTGCAAGCACATTTTGGCCTAAGATTGATCTAATATGAAATGTATCAATTTATCAATAAAGAGATTTACAAAAGGCCTGAGGAGGGATTTCTGTATGTTACGTCAAAAGTGGAATTTAAGATTCGAGTCAATAGATCCCTACTTGGTATATTGGATTTTTATTAAGGGAAAGGAAAGTGAAACTAGTGTACAGCCTTAATTAAAACTCAACTCTGGCAATTGTGCTTTCTTCCTTTAGAATGGAAAAAAGAGAAGCAACTAAATAGAAAGATTCTGTTTTATAGACACCGATATTTTTTTTCTTAACAACTCATTCATAAGAATACACTATTCTTAAGGTATAAACACAGACTACTCCCTTTTGCTTTGACTGTTTTTATTTTTCTATGGTAGAGATAGATTGCAAATTATTTTGGGCACTGTCTCTTAATCCCTCCCTTGTGAGCAAATCTCATTTTTTTTTCTGTGAGATGACTAAGCTAATTAAATTAGTAAAATGAAACTTAATACACATGGCCAGTGTTCCAAATTCATATGCATGGTCTTCAAATCATTCATTCATTCATCAAACACTTAGTAGATGCCTAGATAAGTCAGGCACTCTGCAAGATATTTGTAACACAAAAAGTGCTGGCAACTGCTCTCCAAGAGCTCACAGGCTAATCGGGGATCATGATGAGTGACATATGACACGTTAAATGCTATAACAGAGCATGTATAAAGTATTAAGACAGAAAAGAGGAGGGAGGGGCTCATCTGCCTGCAGGGAGTCAGGGAAGGCCTCACAGAGAAGATAATATTTGGGTTGAGTCTTAAAGAAAGAAAGGGAGTTTACCAGTTTTAGCAGCATGGGCTTTCGAGGAAGAGAGAACAATGTGTCAGAAGCAAGTAATCTTAAAAGACAATAGTGTGTTTGGAGAAAAGTCTGACTTTGGAGTACGGTGAACTTACATTTAGGACAGACAGCAAAGGAGACCGAAAAAGTGAATTGAGGCCTAGATCATGGTTGTTAATCTTTCTATAAAAAGAGGAAATGTTTCTGGTTAGGGGGAAACTAACTCTGCTCTAGCCTTATAGGGTGAAAGCTGTCAGAGACGATGAATAAATGAATGGGTGTGGCTGTGTGCCAATAAAACTTTACAAAAAGAGTTGGTGGGCCAGATTTGGCCCACAGGCTATATAGTTTGCCAACCCATTGCCTAAAATATGAAGAGTTTTTAAATGTTATATTATAGATTTAAACCCTCTGATGTGGGCATCTTTAAGCATGGCGTGACTTGTTTTCTAGGAGCTTAACTCTGTGTCGTCATGGAGGCAAAATGGAAGTAGAGGTGGATGTTAGGACAATACCTGGGTGCCAGGGGAGAGACACGGAGGAGGGAGAAGAAGGACCAGATGTTTGAAGAATGTAGTTCCACAGTGAGATGGACAGGTATTGAAGGTAGAGTGGGGAGGGAAAGGCTGAAGTTGACTTTACTCTGAAGTCTCCCCTTGGTGTCTTGACAATTACTACAGAGAGAATGGGATCTTTCACTCCTACAGCTCAATTATCCTTTTAAGTATTTTGAAGATGAAACCAGTAAATCAGCCCAAAAAGTCTGTATCTAAGATAGGAATTATCTGGGTTTAGGTCTCAGGTCTTATTCCAATGATTAAGCCCTAAGTTAGGAAATACTTGGAATTGGCCTCAGACATAGCCACACCCAAGACCAGTACATCAGTTCCCCTGAGGAATCCTTGATAATAAACAATAAATGCTGTCATTTTCTGAAAAGTCCTTGGAAATTTTGGAATCTGAAGAGATTGTGTGAGGAAAAGACATAAAGGGAAAAAAAAATCCCTTGGATTAAAAAAATTTTTTTCATTTATACTCTTGTTTTACATTCTTTTCATGGAAGTTAAATGTTCCAAATGGCTGTATTTCGACTATGAGATGTCCAGAATGCATTGGAACTTAAAAATAAATCACTGGCATGACTCAGAATCGAAATTACCATATCATAAATTTCTTAGTAATTTCTCTGTCCCTGGGGCACCTGGCCTTGTCACCATTTGTTTAAATCCTATGATTTACTCCTCACCCCTCCTCTGCTCTCCCACCTCCATTTTCACTGTAATAGACAAGAGTCGACTCTTCTAGATAGAACATTTTCGTTCACTATTAATGTTTTGGCTTAGTCTTGTAGACATAGATCAGCTTGGAGGTTTCCTGAAACAGCTTTTAAGAGCAGAGGTACTTGACTTTGTTTGGTCATTGTTTTTAAAATATGACTCATCAGTACATCTTATTTGAGTGCTTTTCCTATATTCCTGTCATGACTAATTATGGGATTTAGGACCTCAGTCTTCCCTTGTGTGGAGTTCCATTGTGGGGGCCATCTTGCTTTTTGGGATTGTTGAGAATCCAAGACTTCTTTCTCTCCTGAATTTATCATCTGGTGACCCTGAGCTTCATGGAGCTACGAATGGATATGCTTGATTTTGTCTTCTGTTCCTTGGAAAGTACAGGTCACTTCACAACTCCAACCTAAGTTACAAACAGCAAATGATAAGTGAACATAGGTAGAATTTGTGCATAGAAATCTTCTCTCTGACAGTGGTCTGCCTGTCATTAAAGAAATTGTGGCTCATGTGTTTACACATGTGTACTCTTTTCCTGATTAGATCTGTAGGTGACTCAAGTACTTTTTCCCAAAGACTTAGCTTTCAAAATTAAAGAAAAATCAAACACATATTAGGCTGGTTTTTTATGGTTTAATTTGACTAAAAATCTTATATTTTAGGAAGACTTTTAGGACACGTACTAAAAATATTTTACAGAGAAAGAGCCAAATGTAATTAAAGCACAGAGTTAGTAGTTAAGAGAAATAAGTTCTTGTTTTGATCACTACCAAAAATTGTGTGTTATGGCCAGCTAAGTAATTTCTTATTTGTAAAATAATGAGATTGGACTAGATAGTTAATATCCCAGCTAACTTTAAAAACATTACATTTATTTGCATATATAATTATAACAACTTTTAAAATTTGGTGGTGTACCCAAATAACTGTTCAAACTAAATGTGTGGCTGAAGTCATCTAAAATTAAATCCAATTGAGCAGTTCAACATTAGGCTGAAAAATTATTCCAAAATATTTCTGTCTTATGGATATAGGCATTCCTAAAAGATACTGCTATGCAAAGATAGATGGGCCAGCAACTCTTCTTAGGTTTTATGGTATAATAGATTACATTACTGCTTCTTTTCCTATTCCTAAGATGGGGAAGTTGCCCAGACATTCAGATAACTGAGGCAGAGCAGTGAAATTCATTGTTTCTCAAAGTGTGACCCTAGGACCACCTGCATTCAAATCATCTTTTTTTTTTTTTTTTTTTTAGTGAACACTTTTGTCCCCCATCTTAGATCTATAGAATCCAAATCTCTAAGAGTGGAGCTCAGAGTTTTGCATTTTAAACAAGAATTCTAGGTGATTTTTGCACAAACTCAAGTTCAAGAACCAGCTGCTTTGTTGTGAAGGGCTGGAGTTAAGAAGCTTTGGAGTCAGCTAGACTCACCATTAAAATGGTGATGATGAAACTACTAGAAAAAAACACTGGGGAAATCCTTTGGAACATTGATCTGAGCAAAGATTTCTTGAATAAGACTTCAAAAGTGAGTGCAACCGAAGCAAAAATTTAGAAATGGGATACATCAAGCTAAAAACCTTCTGTACAACAAGGGAAACAATCAACAAAGTGAAGAAACAACCCACAGAATGGGGGGAAATATTTGCAAACTACCCATATGACAAGGGGTTAATAAGCAGAATATATAAGGAACTCAAACAAATCAATAGCAAAAAACCAAATAATCCAATTTAAAAGGGCAAAAAATATGAATAGACATTTCTCAGGAAAAAAGACATACAAATGGCCAGCAGGTATATGAAAAAATACTTAATATTACTAATCATCAGGGAAGCGCAAACAAAAACCACAGTGAGATATCATCTCTTCTCAGTTAAATGGCTATCATCAAAAATATAGAGAAAAGCAAACACTAGCAAGATGTAGAGAAAGGGGAACACTTACACACTGTTGGTGGGAATGTAAATTAGTATAGACAGTATGGAGGTTCCTCAAAAAACTGAAAATAGAATTACATTTTACAGCAAATCCAGCTCTATACTGGAAAGAAAGGAAATCAGTATATCTGAGAAATATCTGCAATCCCATGTTTATTGCAGCACTATTCACAATAGTCTAGATATGGAATCAACTTAAGTACCTGTTAACAGATGAATGAATTAAGAAAATGTGGTGTGTATATATATATGTGTGTGTGTGTATACAATGGCATATTATTCAGCCATAAAAAAGAATAAAACCCTGTTATTTGCAGCAACGTGGATGATTATGGAAATTATGTTAAATGAAATAAGCCAGGCACAGAAAGACAAATATCACATGTTCTCAGTCATCTGTGGGAGCTAAACAAATTGATCTCATGGAGGTAGTGAATAGAACGGTGGTTACCAGAGGCTGGGAAGGATAGTGGGAGAGAGGAATGAAGAGGGGTTGGTTAATGGGTACAAAATGCAGTTAGATAGAAGGAATAAGATGTTGTGTTCAGTAGCACAATAGGATGACTGTAGTTAACAATATTTTATCAGAAATTTCAAAATAGCTAGAAGATTTGGAATGTTCCCAACACAAAGAAATGATTTGAGATGATGGATATCCCAATTACCCAGATTTGATCATTACATATTATATGTGTGTTATCAAAATATCACATGTACCCCATAAATACATACAGCTATTGTGTATCCATAAAACTAAAAAATAAATGATAATAAAATCCACATCACAGGGTTGAGAGGCAGGGTTCCTGCTACCTACCTTCTGTGCAAAGGAGGGCATGAGCCCTGTCACTTTAGAGAAACGTTTTTCTTACCTTCCTTTCCTGGATCTGGAGCTGAAAGAACACAGGAAATTCTGGGCCAAGCTAGTCATTTCCCTTTCTCACTCTTTCCTCCCTCATCCGAAAATAAGAGGATGGAGTGAATGGTCTCTTGGGCCTCTTCAAGTTCTGAAGTTTGAAGATAGCATATAATCTAATATTACTGAATCATAGTGTTTAAGAACTGGAAAAGAATTTAGAGGTCGGATACTATGACAAGAAGTGACACGCCATGTCTGGGAAAGCTGGTTAAACAGAGAGAAAGTAAGAATGATTTGAGAATATTAGAAACTATTATCGAGTGTCTCAGATCAACAGCTCTCATTTCGGTCTATATGCTGCTGGCCCAAAAGGCTTTTGTGACAGAGCGTAACTAGAAATGGCTGTGCTGTGCTATTACACAGCAATGACGGGGAATGTTTTCTCTTAGGAATAATCTAGTCAGGGAACTTGACACTGAAATGTGTTCAGTGTCTTGGGTTGGGCTCCTGAGAAGCAGAGTCTGAGTTGTGGGTTCTTGTGCCAGTGGCTTATTGAGGGATGGCTCCCATTTGAAACTTGCAGGGGAGTGAGGCCATCAGAAGAGGACAGGGAAAGCAGCCAGGCAAAGACGTGGGTTGAACTGAAGCCCAGCCATAGCCCAAACCCACAAGGAGTTCTGGAACATGACTGGCACCTCACAGTTGTCCCGCCTAATGGAGCCCACCTTTCCTACCCCTATCCATCAGTCATTGGCTGTGGGCCACCACCCCTGTTCACCCTTGTCTTACTCTTGGCCTTAAAATACTTTATCACTGAATATTTTCACTCCAGGCTTTTAATTCTTTTTTAAAAAGCCATGGTATTTTCCTTCTGTTCCTAGTTTTCTAAGAATTTCATTTTATCTTGTCACTATTCTGAATTTTATAAAATGCATTTTATGTATCTATTAAGATAATTATTTATGTTTTATCCTTTAAGTTGTTAATGGAGATTAGTAGTTTTTCTTCTGCTAAACCACCCTTGCATTTTAAAGATTCTCCCTTCTTAGGTGTAGTGTATTACTTCTCACACGCATTGGTGCATTCAGGATGTTTAACTTTTGTTTGACATTTATGGAAATATCTGTTTTCATAAGTGATTTTAGCCTTTTTGGTATTTAGGTTGTACTAGAGTCATAAAATGAGTTGCAAGCTTCCCCCTTTTTTTCTATTATAATATTGAGATTGTGTGTATTTCCTGAGTCTGTTGCAGCAAATGACCACACACTTGGTGGTTTAAAACAATAGAAATTTACAGTTCTAAAGGGGCCACGCCTGTGACATGAAGGTGTCAGCAGTGCCGCACTCCCTCCAGAGGCTCTAGGGGATTCTGTTTCTAGCCTCATCCCACTTCTTGGGGCCGGTGGATGCATCGATCCAATCTCTGCCTCCAAGGTGACACTGCCTTCTAGTCCATCTGTGAGCGTCTTCTCTGTGTCTCTTTATGAGGACACATCGCCGGATTTAGGGCCCACCTGGATAATCCAGGATGCGCTCCTCAGCTTTAGATTCTCAATTGAATTCCATCTGCAAAGCTTCTTTGCCCAAATAAGGTAACTTTCACAGTTTCCAGCGATTTGATGTGGACATGTTTTTTGAGGGGCCACGATTCAACCCCTTAAGCTGTTTCTTGAAAGCTCAGTAGGATTTGCTCCTGAAGGAGAGTTTGGGGTCAAATGTTTGAACACTGACTCAGTTTCTTTAATGATTTTAGACCTATTCATTAGTTCTTCTGGATTCTGTTTTGGCATTTTTTTTCTTAAAAAAGCGTTATTTCGTCTACGTTTTTCAAATTAACAGCATGAAGTTGTACCTTGAATTCTTTTAAGAATTTTCTAATGAAAATATGTTGTGTAAATATTTATGTGATCTGGGACATTCCTAATATTGTTTATATACTTAGTACTATTTGTTGTGAATATACATATTCATGTATATTCAATATCTAATCTGTTGCATCACTGTATAAATACTTCTGTGATCTATTTCAGTGCTAATATTGTTTCAATGTGCACTGTTGCTATCCTTTTATTACTATTTGGTCAGTTTTTCCAAAGGTATCTAATTGAATTCATTTTCAAAAGAACAAGAAGTCACTTTTTGAGATTGTCCCTAGCCATTCCCTCTAAAATTTTACCTGACAGCCCCTATGCAATTTCTGTATCCAACATCCCTGCTTTATTTTTTCTCCCTAAAACATATCACCATCTAACACAGTATACATTTTCTTTATTTGTTCATCTTGTTTCTTGTCTGTCTCCTAACAAGAATATAATTTATGTAAGAGCAAAATGTTCATCCATTTGAATCAGTTCTGCATCCTCAATGCCTGTATCAATCAATAAATGTTTTTTGAATGAATGAACCAAAACTTATTTTATAATAAATGTATCAATCTCTGTCATTGTTTTGTTCTGCTATTTCATTCATTTCTGCTCTTTATTGGTTACCCTTTCTTTTCCTTACATTTAGGGTCTTTTCCTTACATGCTATAATTCTAACTTTTGGGTTGAATACTTAGATCATTATTATTTTTAATCTTTCTTCTGTCCTAATATAAGAATTGAGGATATGCATTACTTCTTTTGGTCTCTCTCTAACATTATCCTGAAAATTTTTGTTTGGAGGGTTTTAATTGCCATTCAGTTCTAGATGTTTTATTGTCTGTTTAGGATTTCCTCTTTTATCCGTGAATAATTTAGTAATCTGTGGGTTATTTTTAAAGCTCTTGAAAAGGAACGGCTATTATTTTGTTATTGATTTATAATTTTATTCCACTTTGGTGGAAAATATACTCCATATGTTATTAATTCATTGAAATTTATTGACATTTACCTGGTGGCCTAGTAACCTGTAAATTTTTACATAAGCACCATGTGTGCTTGTGGTATTGCAAATATGGTGTATTCTCTATTATTTTATTCTCCCTGAACTGGGCCACATAATTCTCCTCAGTAACATTTGTATTTCAAATCTCAGGAACGTGCTCTCTTATTTCATAGATTTGTCTTATTAATACCAAGATCATTGCATTGCAATTTATCAAAATCCACTCAATTTAATGAAACAATTTTTTTTTTTTGCAACATGCATGAAAGAAAGTTAAATTGTAGTTGAATATCGGTCATCAGGCTATTGATGTCAATGGTATCAAATACTACTCTAAAATGTCAAACTTACATTTCAGAAAAAAATGTGCCTTAATATTTTCTTACAATATATTCTGAACTACCCAAGATGTTTTTCCTTACTGTGCCAACTGCAAAACCTCTTATAAACACTATTTCCTCTATTTGATAAAACCAGGGAATTAAAATCAAAAAAGTTTGGCTCTCTCTATATGTACATAGTGTTCTAACTTTTAAAATAAGCTTTAAAAAGCCAATTTTTTTTACATTTAGAAAGGTTATTTTTTTCTGGGAGAAAGATATTTTCATGGTGAAATGAGAATTTTTAACCTAAAAATATTGCCTTCAATTTAAAAAGTATATTTGTCAGGCCAGTGAGTCAAAATGAAATGTCCAAAAAACTAAACATCAGTAAATGTCACTAGCACCTGGTGACCCAAAATGTTTGTATTTGAATATATATATATATATATATATAAAATGATATTTAAGACAGTACAGGCAAGCCTCAACTTACAAAAAAAAACTGCCTTATAAAAAGTTCCTTTATAAGCTAATTTTTGAAACCTGAGCTGCAGTGGCCTTCAAATAGTGTTAGAGAAAGAGTGGGAGCCTAGGCTAGCCCCTTAAGGATCCACGGAATTCCAGTGCACCAGGAATGCAATGTAATCATTGATAAAATAATGTTTCTGAAAGAAAATATATGTAGAGTTCCAACTTGAGATGTCAGGCACCTGCCTTCCCATTCAGCAGAGAGGCAGAGACATCCCTTCCTGTGCCATCCCAGCATCGAGCTGCCAGGGAGGACTGCTGTGCACAGGGACAGGATAGGACTTTGCCTAAGAGCTTGGGCTTGTCACAGGTGAAATATTCTCCCTTCCTAGCCCTGGCCATGGGCCCTTTCCTCTTCTTTTCTCATCCCACTGCAAGCACTAATTGTGAGTAAGTGGCAGCACTGGAGACTAGAAGGGCAATGTCACCTCCTGGCTGGTGCTGCCCCTGGCCCATCGTCTAGTCTAGGCTTTCAGTGCTGTCTTTGAACTGAGGGAGGCTTCCCTTTGAACAGACTCTGGTACTGTGCTTGGACCGATGGCTCTTTGAACTATAATTCTCTGCTGTGAGTTTACTTCTACCAGCTTGTTTTTGTTAGCCGTTGACGGCCAGATTTGTGAGAATTGGATTTCATCAATTCGGTTTCATCAGTTTGAATCGGATTCAGCCTGATGCTCCGATTCTTGGACCTCTCCGAACGAGAGCAGCTAATCCCTGCTTCAGTGAAAGCACTGGAATATTTTTGTCTTCTTCAACTTTTGGAAGAAAATTTTTTTAACTCTTCAGATGAGCTCACATTTGCAAGATGTCATTTCTGTAACTTGCTAGAACCAGTGCCCGACACAAAAATAGTGGTTATATCAGTTGACAACACATGAATTACTAGTAACAGAAACCCTGACTGAAGTTGCTCTCTCAAACAGGGGTTTGTTTTTCGCAGATAAGCAGTCCAGGGATCGGCATCTGTCAGTGTTGGTTCAGCTGCTCAACCACTCCACTGGGGATCTGGGCTTTGTCTCCTCCATCCCCCACAGCGTATTGGACTTTTGTTCTTGTACTTGTCAACCATGTCCACCAATGGCCGCCCAAGGTCCTGGCATCACAAGGCAGCATGCCAGTCCAAACTGACCCGCTCCTCCCTCCCGACATCCCGCAAGGATCTCCAACCCCTCTCTGTTCCCACTCTGCTCCCATTCCCAATCCATTTTCCAGAAAATGGCTAAGAAGTTATAAACAGCTAAGATGATATTAAAAAAACTCAGACTCTATTTCTCCATTACTTAAAACACTGCAATGCCTTCCTAGTAGATTTAGAAGAAAATACAAACTTTTGCCCACAGACTGCAAGGATCCAGCCACCGCCCTCCGGAATCTCATCTCCAACTGTTCGTCCTGTCTCTGATTGTACTCAACTACACTGCTTTCTTCTTGTTCCTCAGAAATGCACTGCTTATTCTCATCCTAGGCCCTGTGCACTTACTTCCTCCACGTGGAATGTTTTGCTGCTCCTCATTACCCACATCTCAGTTGGAAGGCTGTATATTCATTGAAACCTTCTCTGACCATCCAAAGTTAGTGGACAGTACCCCCTGACCTCTCCCTCCCACCTACTCAGTGATTATCACTCCGTAACTCACTTTTGAATCACCTGGGAATTTTTTTTTTCTTTTGGAGACAGGATCTTGCTATATTGCCCAGGCTGGACTCAAATTCCTGGGCTCAAGTGATTCCCCACCTTGGTGTCCCAAGTAGCTGGTACTCCAGGCACGCGCCACTGCATCAAACTCTTTGGGAAACTTTTAAAAATACTATATTTGATCCCTATTCCATAGATTCAAGTTTAATTGATGTGGAATGGTCGCCGAGTATTGATATTGTTTTTAAGTGAACCACTGATTCCATTGTGTAGCTAGGATTGAGAGCACCTGGGCTACATGGTTAAAGGTAAGAAACTACTAACAAGAATTTTGGATAACCTTGTAATGCCAACATTTTTTCCTATGGCTTAACCTAATGAGGAGGTATTAGGAGCATACCCATTCCTGATATACATTCCCTACAGAATTTAGTGAGTATTTGTATTTAATCAAAGCTTACAATAAAGAATTATTTTCTTACAAGAAGATGATCCAATTGAGAAAACAGCATTTGTTCTGTGTGAGAGTGTGTGTGTGTGTGTGTGTGCGCGCGCGCGTGTGCGTGTGTTTCCCCATAGACAGCGCCGTTTCTCAGCTCAGCTCACCCTCTGCACCTCACCTTCTAACTGCCTGGGAGTTGTCAGTCAGGTTTGGGGGGAAGGACTAGGGAGGCAGGGACATCAGAGGCTGTCGGGAAGCATGGAGCCAGTCCGAGTGGTCCGTGAGACGGGAAGGCACGGGTCAGAGGCTGACAGATGGTCTTTCTGCCACATGGACTGCAGGCAGACGGCTCTGACAGTTTGGACAAGGCCACAACTTTGGGCCACTGAGGCGGAGCTCTGCAAAGATGCTCGAAGAAGCTGCTGCTGACATCCTTCTCTCTTGCAAGGAGCAGACGTCATGCCTGAAGACCCACAGGAGGAGGGGAGAAGGAGGAGAAGCAGGAGATGAGGAAGGCTGGGAGAGAAAGGCCTGCTCTAGGGAGGCCTCTCACTCACCCCCCACTTTCATGCTTGAGCCTGGAGGGGAGACAAACCCTGGGAGGCAGGCGGGGTCACGGTTAAGCACATAGGCTGTCATCGTGCACAGCTGCCGCAAATTCCAGGGCTGCTCCTCCCCCGTGTAACCTCCGAAGGTCACCTGACATCTTTTAATTTCTGTTTCCTCTTAATAATCGAATCCACCTCCAAGCACGGCTTTGTGGGGGCAACGTTCGTAAAATACTCAGCACAGGGCCGGCCTGCGGTAAACGCTCCTGACATGTGGGCTATGACTTGTGTAGCCCAAGGCGAAAAAGGAAGTAAATCCAAACCATGCTTCATTATTAAAACCCCTAACATTTTTATTTCTGCTGTGTGGCACCGGTCTTCTCTTTTCCTACCGTATGTTCTTATTTTAATTTACCAATAGCGTCGATGTCTACTGAAAGCCACGAGGTGAGGTGGAATGAGAAAGAAAAATGAAGAGGTAGAAAACTAATCCTATTTTTGCCTCTTTTTAGCAGAAGGCCCTCTGCAGCAATTGCTCCCATTGCGCAGAATTTCTGTGCTTCTGATTGTCTCCATCAAGGACCCAGGTGAAGTTTTTTATGGCTCTCCACTCTGGGCCACAGACACCCGGGAATGGCTGCTGCCGTAAGCACGGCTGTCCTCTTTTCCCCACGCACCGGATTTTGCAGGGCCTCTTGGCACATGCCTACGGTAGACATTTAATTAGCATAAAACACTATATAACACCATTAAGACAGAAGCTAGATTGGGAAGCTGGCAATTCCCCAACTCCATGCAGCCAAATTCCCAGACACAGGTATGTCCTTCAACTTGCTCGCGGTGGTGAGAGACGTGGGAGGTCTTTCCTACTCTAGCTCTATTGCCTCTAACGCTCCCTCGCCAACATTCTCTGGCAGGCACTTTTGGGGTAGAAATTTAAGGACACTACTTTGCCCTCTCCTTCCACTTATCTTGCAGCCGTTGGGTCTTCACATCGTTACGCCGAACCAACTCTGGAACCTTCGGCCCACTCCAGAGCACGGAGGACTGCAGCGCTTCCCTGTCTTTCCTTGTTTGTGACTGCTTGTCTTCTCTGAAGCCCACTCCGAGTCCCCACTCTCTAGCTTTCACCCTTCCTGCAAGTGGCCAGAGCCCGACGTCCCTTTGGAGGCCTTCCTGTCACTCCTAACTTGCATGTCATACTTTACTCTCCAGTTTATTGGATCATCCCTATTTAAGTCATGTTATATATAAAGCAGGAATTTGTTTGCTCGGGTACCCAACCAAGCATAACAGAGGACTTGCTGTGTGTCCTGCAACTAAGATCATGTAGCTGTCTAAGCTGTGGCCCCCAGGGCTGAAAGGACTTACGCATTCACCCACCTCACTTTAATGTACTGTAGGAACATGTACAAGATGCTCTGTGAGCAGAGACAAAGGACTGACTGTTTTGTCAGGTGGGAGTGACAGGGACAAAATCAGAAGGCAGCGTAGGACTCTGAAGCAGCAGTTTGACCCTCAGTTCTCAGATGCTCCCACCCAGCCTTCTTCTTTCTCCAGGTACAAGTCTTAGGCTTTGCAAACACACGGAGTTGAATGATTAGGGGCGTCAGAAAAGGAGGGCTTTCAGGAGATCCCCCTCTGTGGCCTGGACTATATCTGAGATGTCAGCATTTGAAATTATTGTTCAAATTGTCATCATTTATTTAGGGAGCAAATACTCCTTGAAGAGGAAGAACATTAACCCTGTGAGATGCTATGCTTCGGGATTAATTTATCTTACCTTTCTTCTTTTGTCTCTCTTTGGTTGTACTTCACTCCTGGAAGGAATTCTGATGAAATCTGAGTGGAAAATAGAGGGTGAATAGAGGTTTGCTTAGGGTTAGGCCTACGTATGTGCAAATTTGCTTCTGTCTTTAATTCAAGAAAACTGTATGGTTTCCCAAAAGTTACTCTGTTGAAAAACCAGGGACGGGGACAGGGAGGTGGGGTGGGGAGGAAAGGCAGCAGATGGAAGCATAAAGGCAAAACCAGAAACAGTAGCCTTGACAAAGACATGACGTCACAGGGAAATGATGATTTTGAGTATTGGAAGACCTGGGTCGAGGTCCTTGTGCAACTACTTACTGCTTTGCAACGATCCCTGGGCTTTAATTCCCTCTTCTGCACTGTTTACCTTTCAGGTTTGTCATGCAGATCAAATTCTACACTGTTGTACGAATGCCCACAGTGGGTTAGATAAGCACCGCTTACATCACATAGATCTTATTCAAAGTGTGGTCCATGGACCAAAGCATTGGCCTTACCTGGGGGCTTGTAAGGAGTGTAGACTTTTGGGCCCCACTCAAACCTAACAAGTCAGAATCTGTATTTTAAGAATATCCCAATCGATTCATTTGCACATGAAAATTTCAAAAGCCCTGGTCTAGACCGCTAGTTCTCAAATGTGGCTGCACATTAGAATCACTTAGGGGACATTAAAAAACACTGAAGGTTGGAGTCCCTCTCTCAGAGATCCTCATGTAACTGGGAAGAGGTCAGCCCGGGCATCAAAGTTCCTCAAAGCTCCCCAGCGGGTTTTAACACGAAACCAATTTTGAGAACCAGAGCTCTTGACCAGAGCTGCTCAAACCACCTTTGGTGAACCACCATTCTGCTTGTCAAACTGGTATAAAGGTTGATAAATGCTTACTCTTGTTTTTTTCCTTGACTTGTCACAAACCTGTAACAAAGCGTTCCACAATGGCCCTGGGGCCGCACTCCGAGTTGCACTGCAGTCTAGACTGCTCTTCAGCCCACCCCTTCCCCACTGACCTCCCTCCCTGCGGTCAAGGTTAGAGTAGACTTTGTTTTATCGAACACACATTTACGGTGTTTATTTCATGGCAGGTACCGTTCTAAGTGTTCTGCAAATATTCGCAGATATCAGTATTAAGCTAATTTTTCATCTCCCCTTCCCCTGCTAAGGGAGCAGAAGCAGAGACTGAAGTCACAGAGTTGCTAAGTGGCAGCGATCGGATTCTGAACCCAGGTCACCCAGCTCTGAACCACCGTTATACTGCCTTGCCCACAGGTGCTTGGGCGCACACATCTCTTCGGTCACCTGTCCTGTCCCTTGGACCCCTGATGTGTCTCCGTCCCACCCCTCCTCCCATCCCTTTGCCCTCTTCCCACCCACTGCTCCCCTCCAGGCCCTCAGCGTCTCTCTCCTGCACCATTGCAATAATCTCGTCTTTCCTTTCTCATGTATCCTCAAAACCTTTATCAGGGTGACCTTTCTAAAATGCAAAGCCGAGCAGGTTTCTAAATCCTTAAATGGCTCTAAATCTGTTGTCTCTCTGTAAAGTTCACATTCCTTAGCGCCGCACACCAGCCACTCTGCCGTGGAGCTCTGCCCCTCCAGCCTCTTTCTTACCCTCCCCCTGCTCTCCTCCAGCCATGCAGAACCACTCTGGTCGCAGACTTTGCCGCAGCCTCTCGCGCATCAGGCCCCTTGTGCACGCGATCTCCTGGATGGAGGTCCTCTGTCTGACGCGGACTCATCCTCCAAGGCTTAGCTCAAGCAGCGCCTCCCTCGGGAAGTCTTTCCCGATCCGCACTGCCCACCGCTCCTGCAGCTTCTCACTTCTCCCATGGTATCTGCAACACTGTGTCATGGGTCCTGATGTCTGTGCTAGTGTCCCTCTTGACTATTAGCTCTTTGCAGCAGTGACGATGCCTTCATAAACTTTGTATGCCTAAAACTGGCACAGATGCAGGATCAGAGCAAGGCTCCCGTTTATTGGGAGTGAGTAAATGAATGCAAGCACCACCACGATACCTCTTTAGAGACGCAGTGGTTGCCTCCTTGTTCCTTTCCTCCCTTCCTCACCCCGCTTCTCACATGCCCCCCACCCACCCTCTGCCTTTGACCAAGAAAGCTGTGTGTCCTCTTTTGACTTTGCCAAAGCTCTTCAGACTATGTCAGCTCAGGGAATCTGCCCCTTCCTCCTGAGAACATCAGCTGTCGGGCAGCCAGCACTAAGCAGTGGTCTAGTTTTCTCTTGTCACTTCCTTGCTCTGTGTGCCCTGGAGAGAATATTAAATGTGTACGCAAAATACATGCTAAAATATTCATGAATACATTTGGAAGATTTTTTGCTAAAGCCCCTTTTGTCTGAAAATAGAACAGAAAAGACAGACAAATGTGAGACACAAGAGGATGGAGAGAAATATACAATAAGCAATTAGTTGCAATTGATCACCTTGCAAAAGGTTGTCTAAAGACCAGTCTTAAAACATGCCACTTGAACGTCACGGGAGAGGCATCCATCCATTAGGGGAAAAATACGCTTTTTAATGATTGTCTTCATGATCATGTGATCTATCACAATATAGCTCTGCCTTTTTCCCCATCTTGCTAACATCTGCCCCATTATCTCTTGAGCCAACCAGGCCTTAGTGAACATGGAACATTGGGTCAATGTGGATGGCTTTGCCTCTGCTTGCCTGGTGTTGTGTGTGGGTGGACCATGGGGTGCCCCCAGGACAGGCAGCTGGGTGGTGACAGAAGCAGGAATGGGTGACCTCACTTGGACGGGGAGGGGAGAGAGGGGTTCTCTGTCTTTGTGGTCCTTCTTCTTGTACTCTCCATCTTGCCTGTTCCAACAGGGAGACCCAGTTCCTACATCAAAGCCTTCCCAATGGCCTTGTCCACAGCATGTCTCTCCCTTCTATCCTCTGATAATGTAAATCACCTTTGTTATTCATTTTCTCTCTTCCTTATTTTCTTCTTTTTTTCTTCCTTCCTTCTGTTCTTTCTCCCTTCATTTCCTGTTCCTCCTTTCCTCCCTCTCTGAAGAATCATCTTCCTATCACTGCCAAACTTAGAACAATAGATATGTAGGAAGTGCTCTTTCAACATTCATTTAAATGGATTGGAAGTTAAGCTTCAGTGAGGAGACTCAAAGGTCATTGCCCACTAAGATACAGTTCTTTTTAGGGGCTACTATGGTGACACTTGTATAAAAAGATGACCATGGTAACATAAACCTCAGGCTTTGGGAAACAAACTTATGTCAGACTTGAGACTGAGTTGCCAAGTTGTGAGGGTGAGGTCACACTCTGGGAGTAGGGACAAAGGTGGCGTTTCTCCCAAAGAGTTAGACTTTTTCACTATGCCTCATCCTAGAAGGACAGTCCCAGGTCAGGCAATGAGAGCTTGGGAGACGGGACTAAGGCTGCCCTGAAGGGAAGACAACAAATGCCCCCTTTCCCAGCACAGGCATTGGCTACACCCAGATTCTGAGGCCTGGGGAGTTTCAGCACTGAGGCAGGGGCGGGAGGCATATACCCCTGGCCAGAGAGGCAGTCTCAGTATTGTAATATTGCCCTGTGTCCAGTACCTACATTCCATTGACCTTATCTTTTCATTAATTCTCACTTGAAGGTTACCGTTGGTCTCTGTGGCAGGGTGGGGGCTCGGGAAAGGCCTGTGTTCATGCCTGTGGGGAGGGGTATAGGGCACAGCAAGGTCATCTCCCCTGAGGTCAGGGCTGGGATGGAAGCAGCTCCACCATGCCCAGCCAGGGCCATGGGAAGCCACTCAGCAGGTGGCGAGGCAGCGTGAGCAGGGCTGCCGCGACAGAGTCCAAGTGTTCAGATCCTGCGCAGCCAGAGGCAGGGTCCTGGCAAACTCTCTGTTGTGGCTGAGGCCCTTTGAGCGGCTTGTCTCCAGCATGACAGTGCCAGGGGCTGTGCCTCCATCATTTATGCTAAATGCAGATTTGACCTTGGGTGACAATAGCTCCAACTTAAAGGAAGACAGAGTTTGATGCACTGAATGGGAGCCAGGACCTCTAAGTTAGGCAGAGCAATGTTTGAATTGCAGGCCTACCACCCTAACTTAAAATTCCACTACCTCAATGACAGCGATTACAGGTAGTTAGATAACTTCTCTGAGAACCAGTGCCTTAACATAACATGGGATCGATACCAAGTAAGAAGTCAGATTAGTATGAATGAAAATAAAAGTGAACAAAGCAAAACAACCACAGTGCCATATGTGTGTTGCTATATGATCTGGATGATCAGCATATGTTAGTTTCTTTTCCCTTATATCCAGAATGGCAGCTACAGGACACTTGTCTTGTCCAAAGGGCAGGTATCATGAGTCATACTATTTTTCA
>RJWJ010029235.1:0-20789 GCA_004363605.1 Indri indri
TTTTTTTTTTTTTTTAAGCAGTCAAGCACTTTCTATTTTCCTTATTGAGTGGTCAGACTCTATAATCACCATGTTGAAAACATCCTAATTAAGGGAAGTGAAAACAGACACACATGCTTCCAAAGAGAAAGTTGAGTTGCACGTTACAATGAAATACCCTCAATGCTGATGTTATTTTTTCCTTCCCATAGGGAACCACAGTCAGATATCACGAGTACCTGTTGCTATTAAAGTGCTGGATGTCAATGACAACGCCCCTGAATTCGCATCCGAATATGAGGCATTTTTATGTGAAAATGGAAAACCCGGCCAAGTAAATATCTCCATGTTGTTAATGCTGAATATGTTTGTATACCACTGTCTCATATTTGATTAACCTGCATTATAGTGTGCATTTGCATCATTTATGACCTGCAAAATCTCAGGCAAGAAACACATCCAAAATGGGAACAGAGAGGGAATATTCTTTCTTCCTCATATGTTATTTCTCTTCCTGCTTATGACCAAATTGACTCCTAAAGTGGAACAACCTGCTGTGCCATGAACCCAGCGCCAAATTACTGTCTTAAAATATCTCAGGATGTGGATGATAGTAGGGGATGTCTTAGGGTAAGGGGGCCTGAATTTTAACCTTCAAATAACAAGAAGCAAGGCAAAAAGCTCACAAAAAGGTGATGCTTGTTTCACATCAAACATATGAATAACAAATAGTAGTGGAACCCAATTAAACCAATGATTTATAGAAGTTGTAGGATACAAACATTGAAATCTGTAAAAATGTAGATATATTTAGCTAAACATAAGATGAACGACATGTTTGAGATGTGTATTAGTAGAATTTTTTTTTATATGCCTCATATAGCATGATAGGGGCAATGAAGACAGACAGAAAAAGAAAGAGAAAGAGAGAGAGGAGAGTGAGAGAGAAGCAGAGGCAGGGAGGGAGGGAAGGAGGGAAAAAGGGAGGGGGAAAAAGAGGAAGAAAGTTAAATAAGCAAGAAGAACAAAAACAAAAACTGCTATACTCTGAATGTCAAAATGGAAATAGCCTATGTAAAGTTCTAGAAAAACTCAAATGTAATAGATTTATTTTAACAAGGTACCAAAGTACTGTATGTTTAAGAAATTTATCATTTTTCAACTTCCTAATTTATTTCTGGATGGTGACATTTTAATTTAAATAAACAGCAGCTGACAGTATGACACTGGAGTTGTTAATCCAACTATTCTTGTGCCTCACGTGGGTGTTAGGAATTAAACTTACTATTTGCCAAGCAGCTTACCTGACAAGAGTCAGATTTTTTTCCCCCTAAAGAAAGGAAGAGCACTGTAGTTCTATGCTTTTATTTATTATAAAAGATCAATGTGTTACCCTCTCAAAACACAGTGGGCATTTCCCCATAGACTACTCTCACATATCTGAGGATTAACATTGCTTCCATCTACAAAAATAACACACACACACACACACACTCAAATTCTAATAATAAAACATCTAGACATTGTGTTCTCATCAAAACATTCAGCTATAGCAGTGGTACACTTATTTTTACAGTATTCTAACATTAGCTTAAAAGTTTCTTAATTTCATCATGTGGAAATGCCCTCTATCGATCATATCTTTTGAGCATCTTCATTTGTGATCCTTTAAGAAGGGTGTGTATTGTGTGCATGTGTGTGTGTGTGTGTGTGTATGTGTGTTTGTACACACATGTATCAGTGAATATCATTTAAGTAAGTTGGTGAATTGAGTTGGCAGAGAGAGTTTGATCAAAATATGGCAAGTCAGTTTCAAGGATATGGTGGTTGTGTGGACCAGATAATTGCTGAGATAGTATAGCCAATCACAGATTTATAAGCTAGGCTTTTTCAACCACATAGAAACTATAAAATACTTTAGCATTTAAATACAGCTCCATTGCTCATGCAGAACTCATCGCACAAGTTCAGGGAGTCAATGACATTGATATTTCAAAAACTCAACATTGGCTTCACTTGTGATATTGACAAGCATGCTTCTTGGATCTCTAGGAACCTGTAGGTTTACCCTGTGGATTTTGACTGTTTTCAAGGTTTTAATGATTTCTTAGCAGTTCTTACCTTTAAAAAAAAAATGCATTGTTTCCTCCCATTTCCTATGAAAAATCAAAATAAAAAAGTTGATTCTTTGTTTTATGACTTTTGCAAATCACAATGTGTAACTTATTCTGTAAAGAAATGCTTGTATTTGGTATGTGTGTTTGTCTCCTGCACCATCTGATTTCCTAATGAATCAGTTTAGGCATATTTATTAGAGTCTATTAGTTACATAAAAGGATCATATCTTTGACTGGTTAGCAATGTTTTTGGACTTATGCCTGACTGATGCACTTGCAGTTGTCCGAACAATGTTCCTGAATTCTTTGAATCTTTTGGGCTCGTCAGAATTCATATTTCATTCCTTGCATTGCTCCTAGGTCACTTCTAATGCTCAAGTATCTAATTGTCATATTTAATATTTTCCACTTTTGTATTTGTTTTCCACACCAGCATTCACTTACAGAAGTTCAAAAAAGACACACTTTCGATTATCTCTCATAATACCACAGAAATGGCTGACTTACTTTGGAATTAGAATATTCATTATCAGATGATCACATGCTCATAAAAACTAAATGTCAAAAACTGAATTAGCACTAAATTCAAAATCATCTCAATATTTTTCAACAATTAATATTGGCTTTACAACAGCTTCAGAGGAAAAAAAAATGCAGGTGACATTCAAAGGTCTTATTTATCTGGAAGGTATGGATTTAAGGCTAAACTGGAAGGTATGCATCAGCTTCCTGAGAGATGGTGCAGCCAGAGACAGATGATTAGCAATGATCAAGGGCAAGCCGTTAAAAAATCTGGTCTGTGTAAAACCGTCTAGACTGAGAGGGCCTTTGTAAAGAGATGTTTAAAACAACTCACTCAATGAAAACTAATACCAACATGAACATAGGGAATTCTATTGTGCTTTATCCTTTTGCACTGAATTGGACTCACCTAAACACCGTCAGGATTTAAAAAAAAAAAAATGAAAAAGAGGGAGGTCACTTTCCTCTTGTCTAGGCATTCATCTCCAGTTCATGATACATCTGTGCTAGAAAAAGGTATAGATTGACTTGGAAAATAGAATTGGAAATCATATCTGTTCCTACCACCTTCTCATGATTCTGAAGTTAAAGGTGACATTCCCTCGAATTTGTTCCCTCAAAAGTGTAACTACCACCACCACAGGGAATAATAGCTTATAGTCCATAATCAAAATCAATCTGAATCCCTTCTGATTAGAATCCTTTTAAATGATTGTAAATGTCACATAATTAAATGTTAATGCAATATTTTCTGATTGCTAGTTACACACACACACACACACACATATTTTTAAAATCCAACAGTGATAAGTAATTTGTTTGAAGTCAGAAGATACAAGATGATATACATCTTTAGATTCTAACCCAATGATGGCATGATATCATCATCTACAGCTTAGTTTTTCCTTAGTTTAGCAGGATACATGAAAAGGATACTCTCCACTTACTGCTCTCTAATGTC
Organism: Indri indri; assembly: GCA_004363605.1. Taxonomy (NCBI): domain Eukaryota; kingdom Metazoa; phylum Chordata; class Mammalia; order Primates; family Indriidae; genus Indri; species Indri indri. Next base: position 3,580 of record RJWJ010029235.1, read on the forward strand.
TAGGGCAAAAATGAGAGTGTGTGTTCACTACAAAATTAGAAAGTAAAATATATGTGTGACAGTTCATGTGTCTGATAGGGTGATAGGTTTTTGTCAGTCAGTAAATAGTCATTGAGCCCCATCTGTGTTCTAGGACTTAGGGAGGCACTAGAAATTAAGGAGCATACAACACCCTAAAAATCAGCCTTTTACCTTCATAGAAGTTTCTCTTTGGGAAACATGTATTTAAAATTAGAAATGATAGAATTGCAAGAAAATGTTGCCAATATTTAGGACAGAAAGGATGCTGAAGGGACGGAGGGGAAATGGAGCTCAATGAAAAGGCCTCTCAATATAGGACAAGTGTCACCAGAGACAGAAAACATCTATCAAGTACTGAAAAAGAGTCAGCTGGGGATAAACCAGATTCTGTCTGAAGAGACTGGTAATCTGGCTGAACAGGTGGAGGAACAGGTAATAAAAATGAGGAGAAACCAGCATCATTCTTCAGTGTACTTGACAACCCAACACTCGAACTGAACATGAAGGAAAAATATACAGCTTCAGTGACCAGTGTTGGCCAAAGCGTCTTCCATAACTATGTTCCGCATCTTATCTTCTTAGTAGGACCTTCACAGGATTTTATTCTAGATGCTAACATCTTGCTTACCATATACAGAATTAGGGTAACTCGTTCCAGATGGTCCATCAGTGCAGGGACTGAACCGAATATTGTTTTTCTAGGTATGAGTCAAGGTCTCTTGTTTAGTCTAAGAGAATATTTCATTGTTTGAAAGTTAGGTGGCAGATGGCTTTAGCTCTTTTCTCTTTCAGGAAAGAACTTTCCTTGTTACTATAAATAAGTCTAGTGGGGTATAATTTGAACATTATCACCGTCTATACAAGTTGAGAGTTGTTTGGTGTCAAGTAATTATGTCTGATTAAAAAAAAAAAAAAGAAAACACACAAAAAATTGATTTACTTCCATTAATCTCATCTTCTTATTTCTGTCCAACATTGTAGCAATATAAAGTTTGTTTATTATGGACATATCACAGTTAAGAAAGAAACAAGCAGTTCCCCATACTTCTGGATAGTATGCATTAAGCCATTGCTTGGCATATAATGGATAGTCACAAAATTTTGGAATCATGGTTCTAATTCATTTCATTCAGCAATGACGACTACTTCAAAAATTAATTCCTTAGCTATTACCATGGAAACACTTGTTTCACTCACAGACACACAGCATACATGCTAACCTTTTCAGAAGAAAATTGTTCATTTATTTATTGAACAATATTTTTATGCATCTACAAGATGCTAATCCTTGTAATACAATCTGGGAAAAAATGTGAAAGGGCAAAAAAGTATTTGTTCTTATGGAACATAATGAGAAAGAGATTTTATAAAAAAGAGTATAATGAATAAATAACAGTTTAAAATTTTGAAAGCTGGGTTGAAATAAACATTAAAGCAACTAGACTGAGGGGAACAAAGAAAAACACAGGGATCTACTTTATGTAGTGTTGTCAGAGATAGTTACTTTTTAAGTGGGTGTCATTTAAGCTGAAACTGGAAAAAATAGAAAGAGCTAAGCATGAAAGGAACCTTCTAGCCAACAGCATAAGCATGTACAAAGACCCTGAAGGGAGAACGGCCTTGGTTTGTTTGAAGAATTGAAGATATCTGTAGCTAGTGTGTAATAAGCAAAACTGAGAGTGGACACAAAGAGTTTCATGTTTGAATAAAATATACTCATGCACACACATACACATACACGTGTTTAAGCAGGAAGAGCATTTAGGAGGTTGTAACTGCAAAAGATACTGGTAGCCTATTCTGAGGTGGTAGCAATGGAGACAGAGAGAAGAATTGAGAGAGCTGCTTGCTTACATAAGTGAAATAATATATACAGACGTCTAACATATAATCAACATCTTGGCTCTGAGAGTTTGGTGTTGGCAACCACATTTTACAGATATAAAAGCTGAGGCTATAAAAGAGTACAAGTCTTAACCTGAGACCATGAAAATCAGTAAAGATGGGTTCCAAAGTCAGCATTTGGAGGTGTCAAAGTCCCTGTACTTCCTAGGATCTCACAATATTTCCCCCCGAAAATAAAATTTTGAAATTGCATTGCCTTTGTGACACACTTCTTAGAAAAATAGTCATGAGAATAAGAGTCTGATCAAGAGTGAGCATTTTTTCAAAAGAAAAAATCAACTCCTGTCATCAATGACATACTTTACTCAAGCATTCTATGAAAACTTTAATGAAAAGAAATAAAGCCTTCTAAAAAAAAAAAAAGTAAAACTAATTATCCCTTGATAAACATGAGCAACGAGCGGGTTTGTTACTTTATTTATATTTTTTTCTAGTTTCTGTGAGTCTTTTTCTAATAAATGTGAAACAATAAAATGAAATTACAGCATTTTATAACACTCGTGAAACAATAAATACAGGAGATTTAATTTTAACTTTCCTGCCAGCAGGCATCTTTCATGATCTATCTGCATACACAAGAGGGAGACAGGATTGATTTTAAAGCAGATGAAATTGATGGTCTCAACGAAATGCATAAAACATTCTTTTCACTTTATCTTGGGTGGAGTAAGGCGATGGTAAATTAATGGAATGCGTAAAACAATATTTGAAGAAACCATATGTAGCAAAACACATTTCAAGACAGTCATTAACAGAAGCATGACTTTCAGAGCACAGTTTTGACAGAAAAAGAAAGCCTAAGTGATAAAATGTAACTGAAGGGTTTGGGGCTAGAAAAACCTAAATGTGCATCACACCTTTCCCATTTACTAGTTTTGTGACCTTGAGCCCTAACCTTTGTTAGTTTAAATCCTCATATTTTAGGAATAACTAGATAGATATTGATATACAGATATAGATATATGAGGGCTGTTCAGGAAGTATCCGGCCGTGTAATATGTTCTCGTTATATTAACAATGGTCGGATGCTTTCCAGACAGCCCTTGTATTTACATGCTCAGTAAATACTTGTAATTAGTATATATTTTAATGAATTTTTTAGTCTATAAAGCAAAATAGACTTTATTATTTAGTATTATATTTGTTGTGTTTTATCTTTATGAGTTGGTTTGGAGCAATACACTATAAATGATTCCTAAATGAATCAATATAATAAATGGCAATCTACTGCCATATATTGAAATAACCCTTCCTCTGATAATTTACAAGAGGTTGAGAAAGACTTACAGGACCTTGTGCCAAGGGTGAAGGAAGGTCTCATCCTTCATTCATCGCCATATCAATTTGTGTATTTTTTTTCAAATTCTTTAGAATCATAGTAAATCTAAATCTAAATCTAAATTTAAGTTTAGGTCATCTAAATCTTTTGAGATGTCTTGCTTGAAGCCTCTGTAGGTATTGGCTGAGCCTCGTGTGTGATTACAAATTCCATATGTTTTATTCTGGCCCCTAATTTAATTGTGATTGATGATCCACAGAGAAAATGCTGTAAAAGATTGTTGAAAATCCTTGGGCTATTATAGCCTGATGCATACTCCTTGTTTTATTTTCAACCTATAGAATACTGAATACGAGTTTATACTACAAGACAGGTGTGGGCACATGGGTATGCTTGTTTCCAGTTGTTCATAGAAGCCATGATGATAAGTATATTGTTTAAAGAAAGTCAAATTGGCTTTAGACAGTAAGAGGTTTTAGGTCTAGGCTTTGTGCTTGTGACATAAATTGAATACACAATTTGGTACCCGAGGAGCTGACATATTCTTGAAAAGGGAAGAAACTGATGGTGACACTGTTATCACCATTAAGCTATGTAGACACAACCCCTTTGTGTAGAGGTTGAGAAAAACTTCCAGGTCTTTAAGATTCAGGTGGAGTTTTAGAGGATAACATTTCTCCAAGTGAGTTTCAGAGAAGAACTTGTGCTGTAGCACGTCAATATGGTGTGGTTTCATGTGTGTGTGTGTGAGAGTGTGTGTGTGTGTGTGTGTGTGTGTGTGTGTGCGCTTTACCTGATAAGTCTGGAAAGCACTGAATTAGACAAAATTAAATAGTATCTGTTTTGATTTACTGCAAATTTCCCCTGCATTTATAAATATATATTAATCTCCAAGAGGGTTATAGGACATTTGGCATTCAAAAGATAAAAATCTTTGAAATTTCCCTCAGCAAGAATTATAGAATTAATGGTAGATGAGAACCAATTGGAAAAATCTTGCTCTGTGAGGATAAATAGTAGGACACATTTTCAATTTAGGAGGTGATGTTTGCAATCTCAAGGAGATATCAGGAGATAATTCCACAAAGTAGGGTCCCGCAAAAGATCGTAACAAGTGGAAGACACTGGATAATCCAAACTTTGTATAGACTTATTCTTCAGGAACCCTTACTTTGTGTTGTTTTATTCAGTTTAGTGACAATAAAGGTGAAGGGCATGAAAAAACTGACACTGAAGAGAATATTGAAAGTTCTACAATGGGTTTATGAAGGCACAAGTCCCAAATGTCTACACAGATGCCTGAGGTCTTTACTTTGTGTTTCAGTGAGACATAAGATCTTATCTACCTCCTCCCACTGTATTTTCTGTAGGTCATACTTCTAAGCTGCATACTCTGAATAGCCACCTAATACATTTTCAGCCAAGGTTGTTTCATGGGGAATAAAAGGTGACATGGGGAAATACTTTGAAAGGGTAGGAAAATAAAAATCTTAGAGTCTGAATTGCCATGCAAATTATCAAAAATATCCAGGCAATATCCTTTAAATGGATGTGAATTGTAGTTATGTTTGGATAATATTATACAATTCTGAAATAATTGGGTTATTGTGTAGATTTTGATATAATTTTTCAAATACCTACATTTTCTCCTTTCTCCGTCATTGTTATAACTTGATTTGTCTTGTATACATTATTTCTATTTTTAAGGACTGCTCTTTAAGGTGTTGGTTCTCATCCTACTTTGTTTTGTTTCATTTAGTTATGCAAACCACTGATAATCTGATAAAAGCTGTGGCCTTTCCCCTCATATGTGCATGTATAAGTAATTTCATATGATTTTACTTTCAAGTTGAAGAATATGAGCCATACAAAGCTCATTCATGGATCATGTTTTTCTTTCTCAAGTTGAAAACTACTGTTCTAACAGATAGACATTAGTATTTCAGGAAAGTCAGAAATAAACTGGCAGTAATAGAAGAATTAGTAGAAAACTCTCAATGTTATGTTGTTCCTTCTGCACTGCCTTTGACTTCCTCTCCTTTTACTTACCTCCTTTCCATCACCTTCCAATTTGCATCCCTATAGCAAAGGACTTCAAGAAAAGGGAAACAAGTTTTATCTGCGAAAGTGACAGGGTGTTTCAATGGTAGATACCTTGTTGACTATCATTGCTGTGTCCTCCTAGAGCGTAGATGTATATTACAGAGGCCTTGGAAAACATTCCAGAAGTTGTAATGGAATAGGTCTTTTTCACCTTGTTCATACTTAGAAAGAACTGACTTTTAAATGTTTATTTTGTTGTGCGATCAGAATCAATAGCGAATCTTTATCCTGCTAAAGCAGAGGAAACAAATAGCAAAGATAGATGAGTCATCCTCATACTCTTTCCAAAATATTTAAGGTCTAAGCCCCATTTTGACTGAAATACATATACGGAAAGTATGAATGTCAACAAGGGTTTGATGCAGCCTGGCATATTCGGGAGGAGGGGATACAGGAAATTTGTAATCAGACCTATCTGGGATCAGACATTATGCACTAGGGTGTTGATAAGTCTCTTAATATTTACCTCTCAATGTATTGTAAAGCTTAGTGATGATGCAAAAATGTACCTGCCATTATTTATTTACTCATCCATCCATTACTTCATTTAGCCAATACTTACTCAATAGTTACCAAGTGCCGGACATTGTTCTAATAGCAGTGAAGGGGGAAAATTCCATATATTGTCAAGCCTGGCATCTAAGAACAAATCAATAAATCATATCTACAGGAACTCGAAAGAAAAGTTCTAATAGATCCCATGATACTGCTATGCTTGTTAACAGATCGGATCATGAGAAATGTATTTGTTTGCTGACTGTTGGCCTTTTCAAAAGTTAATAATGACAGTGATACCCTACTGCTATCAAATATTTTGAGTGAATGTAAAATAGTCCAAAATGAAGTTTAATAAACTCTGTTAAAAACAATCTGATTTAGATTTAAAATTATTGATAAGCAATGAAAAGTTGTTTTTTTTTAAGAGTCAGAATTATGTTATGACACACGATTCTCATTTTTTTTTTTTCAGTTTCATGCCTTAGAAAGGTTATTTGATTTTAAATCTGTAGTCTCAAGAAATAGAACAAAGTCTGCTTCTATCAAAATCCAGTATGGCTCCGGAATTCATTTCCTCATCCCAACATACTAGATATGCTTTGTTTCTGTGGATAGAGATATATATTTTGCTTTCAGCTTCCCTTGAAATTCAATCAATTTTATAATAAATTATCAAACATTAGATTTTTCAGTTGTGTCCTAACTGTATGAGTAGAAAGGAAAATATTTAACCTGAAAGTTAGATGCACATTCTTAAACATTTCTGATTAGTCCAAATATTTTATATTACTCCCATAAAATAATTGTCTAATTATTTTAAAAAATCAACTGAGGTCATGGTAGTTCATGGTTGGTGCTGTGAGCAGTTTCCATTTGCCATTTACTCTGTATGTCTATACAATCTGCTTCTGTGAAGGTTCACTTCCTTGAATAAATCTCTTCTTGTTTTTCTTCTACTGTTTAATGCTAAGTGTATTCAGAAGTTATTGCATCAATAAAAATTTCAGCCTTATTAGCATGGGTATTTGAATGCATTTTCATGGCAAAACGTCCTTCAAGTGATCTCCTGGGCATCCACTTTTAGATAAAGTGCCAGAGCCGTGGATATCTACAATAAAATAAAATGAAGTGTCAAACATGGTTTAACCCAAAATCTTAACCACAACCAGCTTATGGGATAGTTGGAAGATGATGTAATGATTCACCATTTGAACAACTTTCTCCCCAATACATTATGCACTGGGCTTGATGTGAGTTTGACAGTACAATCTCTTTTAGGGAATGATGATGAGGGAGCTCCAAACACCAGTCTTTTCCCTTGGCTCAGAACAGTGGATCTTAGACTCGAGTGCACACCAAAGTCACCAAAGGGCTGTTTAAAATATAGCTTGCTGGGCCCTACTCCAAGACTGTTTGGGTCAACAGTTCTGCAGTGAGACTCGAGAAATTGCTTGTCTAAAGAGTTCCTGGCTTAAATAAATGGTGGAAAAAAATGTATTCTTTTCCGATGTGATGTTTAGAGCAAAATTCTGAGAAGTGATATGGCAGGTGGTTGTACTCCCTTACTAAAGGTGACCTAAATGATTGCATCTTTCGTTTTAGTTATGGTGGCTTAGCTAATCAAATAACTCTCATGTAGATGCAGTCACCAGCATGCATGATCCTTTTTCATGCAGATCGTTTAGAAATAGAATGAGTGGTACTAATTACAGGAGCTGTACTCACTAAATATACTATAGGAATGCATTTAATTATGACTGATGTCTACCACACAATCCCAAGAAAGCCTCTCTTCATTTGCTCTTATTTTTCACATGTACTCACACAATTCAGGAGTTACATCTTCAGTGGTTACACCTGGGGATAGAGACAGATTGGGTAAATGGGGGAACTACATCTGCTCACACCCAACTTTTCCCCCTCTATTCTTTGCAACTGCATGAAACAAGGCTCTTGTCAAAGACAGTCATTCCCTTGACTTTCTAACATGAAAATCTAGCACAGCTGTTACTAGGTGAAGTGTTCAACTCATATTTTTCTGTTAAATATTTGTACATGCAAGCTGTCCTAAAGAGTTATTTGCATTTTACATCTTGTACCCTTGCACTGCAATTCATGTTTACTTTTATGAAACTAGAAATCCAGGGCCGGCTTCTCTCTGCACTAAAATGTCAAGGCAAATATACTATGTATTTAGAACCAGTAACTATAATTGCATTCTTCCCTAATCTGATCTCCTGGTGGGGTAACATTAGAGTTGTCACATTTATCAAAATGCCATGTCATCAATAAACAGCAATGACCCTAATGAAAACAATAATGATAACAATGATGATGATTAACATTTCATTGAACTTTTACTAGGAATCAGACACTTTGTCAAGAAATTTATATGAATTTAAATCAATAACCAAAACAAACATATGAGAAAAAATATTCTTTTCATTTGCATTTTAGGCACACAAGAAAACGGAGTTTCAGAAAGAGTTACATAACTCCCTCAGTGTCATGTAATGAGCAAAGGGTAATATGGGACCTTTATTGAGGCAACTTAATTCCAGAGTCCTTTCTCTTAATGACTACCTCATTGTCTAAATCATGAGTTATATTTTGTGCTATTTTATGTTATATTGTTACTCAACTAAATACAATTATAGTTAGTATAAGACATTATAACTAGACAACAAGGTCCTTAACAAAAGTTAAACACTTACAAAATAAGAATATGTTCCATTTTAAAAATGAAGACTTCGAAGCTAAGAAAAGTCATTTCATTTTTGCCTCAAATAACTTTCGTGAATTTCCTATCACATAGCATGTGCCTGATACAATGCAAAACCCCATCCCTGCCAAAAGTTCTGAAATTGTGGTTCTCACACTTGTTTGAGTGGTAAATTACAAAGTAATGATGACCTTTTCTCAAAATGAAGAGATCTATTTTTTTTCTCTTTCATGAATTTGCAAAGTTCAATGGGATGTAATTGTTCAAACAGACATAATATATTCGGCATCACCATTACATCCTCTAAATTTAATAAACCTAGAGCATTTCACTGTTAACTTTTTTTTTGGCAAATCTATTATCATAATAGAAGTATAAGCTAGAATTTTTACTACATTAACTCTTGTCCAATGTTTCACATCAAAGTAATAATATCACAGAATCATGAATACAAATTATTAAGATAATTTTCTGGCATCCCAAGAAACAACTTGCATTAAGTTAAGGCAGCTTTGCAAATGAAACAAGCACATTCAACAGGCACTGTTTCCAGGTATCTGTATCTATCCAAACAGTTCTCTGCAAAATGGTAATTCTAATCCCTATAATTTATTCATCTCAGGATACACTCCAAAGTATTGTTTGCATGTGTTATCCACTAGCTTTAAAGACAGTATTCATTATTGGGAGGGAACAGATGCAACTTATCAGAAAGGTTGGTTGCAGTGATGTTTGTGCCGAGGAACACTCTATTTGGCAAACATTTGTAAACCTGATGAGAAAAATAAAAGAAGAGTTATTAGGATTCAAGATTTAAGTCATTTACCTCCAAGATCCTCCCAAGAGCCACACTGCAATCACTGTAACAATTCCAAATCTCATTCTAGATGCCCGTAAATACTCAAATTGGAAAGAAACCTGTAATTGCCCAGTGGAATTTTCAAATACTCTTAACTTTGCTATTTCAAGCCACAGACACCAAGTGGACAAAAAGGTAATCCTCTTAATTTTCATCAACTTATCGAAGCTGAGGTTTTAAAGTGATGCGTTTTTCTTCTTATTCTTGGCACAAACCATCCACGACAATCTAGAAAGCTGAAAAAAGTCTTTGGGCCAAAATATCAGACCACAAAAGGAATGTCCGTGAGGTTTTATAGGCAGTAGGAGCCCTCTGATATCATTAGAGTTGTTGACATTAAGTTTTATGTTACAGGTTATTCAAACAGTAAGTGCCATGGACAAGGATGATCCCAAAAATGGACATTATTTCTTATACAGTCTTCTTCCAGAAATGGTCAACAATCCGAATTTCACCATCAAGAAAAATGAAGGTAAAAATATTAGCTTTGTGCAACAGGGTAGCATATAAATTGGAAAACAGGATACAATTTCATAACCTAACTGAAAATATCATTAAAATAATTTTTGTTCACCCATGAGCAGTTGAAATCCAGCTTATCAGCCTAATGGCATGGTAATTACCTCACTCTCCCTTTCCAATATTGAAACAATAGATAAGAAAATTGTTAATGTGAAAATTAATTTTATCCCAGGGAATACCTAAATCACCTTACTTTAAAAAAATGAAGAGTGAGTTTTAACCTGTGTGAAAGCTTCCAGGAATTTTCAGATACTGAGATATCTTTTAGAGGAGGAGCTAGATTGCACTTTGCACTTGTTAAGTTTTAATTGAATGTTTACCAAGTCTTTAGGGAAAACCTATTCTGATTTTGCCTGATTTGTGGGTACACATTGTAGGTATTTGTTTTAAGCCTGTACCAACTTTAACAATAACAATTAGATCAGAAAATCCTTCTTGAAGGACACTCCTTATCAGTATTAATTTGGAGCTAATATGAACTGATTTATTGTTAAGTCTTTCACTCACAGAGAACATTTAATCTAGTTCATTATTTTTTGAGGACCAATTTTGGACTACTGTTTCCTTTAACCATAATGTTTATAACATATATAGGTCATAGATCATTTTTTTAAAGTCTGTCTCATGTATGTTTTTGATTCCTAAGCTGCTATATATTTAACAAGATTTAAAAAAAATTTATATGGGCGCAAAGGTATTTCAGTCTTAGTTTTAGCTGTTTTAGAATGATTAGCAAAATATAGGTAATGTCTCAGGCTGTTTTCTGGCTTTACTATAGGCATCTGTTTGATGTCTCAATAGTCTATGTATACACCGTATCTAATTGGAAGAGTACAATTTGGTTGATAATATCTGTTTCGATTATTTGCCACATTCTATTTAAAGGAGATAGTGAATTTTGATAAAACTTCCTTTATGAAATAAAATACCGTTTTATGGCTTGCATTAAATATATTATGGTTTTGCTTTTAACATAATGCTACTTAGTTCTTTGGGGATGCTTTGATAAATGTGGATACATCACAGAAAAGGAAATGAGAAAGGCGTTATACAGATGTTACTCATTTAGCTGACTTCCACTATTATAAACACTAAGGAGACAAAACCCTATTGTTTCTTCTTAATGACGGAGTACTCATTTATTAGTCACTTCTGATCAAGGATTCTAATCCAAGCACATTGTCTTTGTCTGTTAGCGCTGCCATTTTTTTTTTTTTTAATGGAACTCACGTGAATATGTCTGACATAAAAGCCCTTTCAGAGACCACAGACCAAATGCCCATCAATACATGAGGGGATTGATAAAATGTGGTCTGTGTATACCATGGAGTTCTACTCAGCCACAAAAAAACAATGGTGATCTAGCACTTGTATTATCCTGAATAGAGCTGGAACCCATTTTACTAAGTGAAGTATCACAAGAATGGAAAAACAAGCACCACACGTACTCACCATCAAATTGGTATTCACTGACCAACACTTAATGTGCACATTTAGTAGTAACATTCATCAGGTGTTAGGCAGGTGGGAGCAGCGGGAAGGAGGGGATGGGTATATTCACACCTAATGGGTGCGGTGAACACCGTCTGGGGGATGGGCACACCGAAGCTCTGACTTGGGTGGGGCAAAGGCAATATATGTAACCTAAACATTTGTACCCCTGTAATATGCTGAAATAAAAATAAAAAAACAAAGAAGTAGAAGGCACAAACTGAACTGAAAAGCTGCACATAAGTGTGGTCCATGCTTATTTTGATTGTGAGCTAATTAGCATCAGTCACTATTTTTGTTTATAAAATGCCCTATCTTTAAATATTTTCTGTAAAGAAATGTTTTCCCCTCCCAAATATTCTGAACCCCCTGGTGTTTCCCGTACATTCCATAATTTCAAGATATGCCTTTTATAAGTGTGGCCCTGGAAGGCATTACATAAGATGTTGGATAATTGAGAAGATATTATTGAGTGCCAGGGAAGTGTAATTTTGACCTATATTTATTATGCCTAGACATAGTATTTATTATAACTAGACAACAAGGTCCTTAACAAAAGTTAAACACTTACAAAATAAGAATGTGTTCCATTTTAAAAATGAAGACTTCGAAGCTAAGAAAAGTCATTTCATTTTTGCCTCAAATAACTTTCGTGAATTTCCTATCACATAGCATGTGCCTGATACAATGCAAAACCCCATCCCTGCTAAAAGTTCTGAAATTGTGGTTCTCACACTTGTTTGAGTGGTAAATTACAAAGTAATGACGACCTTTTCTCAAAATGAAGAGATCCATTTTTTTAGTTTTAACATTTTAAAAAGGAGATTTAATCCTATGGTGAATGAATTTCATGTGTTTTCTCTAATTTTTGAAATTAGTGGAAAATAAACCTTCTTCTGCCTCATCACACATTTCAATAAACCCTGTACTGGGATATTAAATGTCATGTGGATTATCTGTTTTATTTTCAAACTAGAAAATGGAAGTTACAATTTCAATGTATCTTACAGGGTTTTAATTTTTTCTTTGTTTTGTGAAATAAAATTTAAAAAAAAAAAACAACACAATCAAACAGGTACCAGGTATTGCAAAATAACTTGGAACAGAAAGAGTACTCTATATGTCATGATTCTTTTTTTTAAATTCTGTTCTTTTGTTTTGCAGAGACCATATCATTTATTATTCCAACTGGGATACTTTTTAAAGTAAAAGGGGTTTTTCATATTTTGTATTTCATATTTATGTCTGAAAAACATCATAAACAAGAACTGTCTAGTGGGAAGTAGGACATATTCACTGTGATTTTGGATTTAGGGTCCAAATATCCAACATCTCCTTCATAGAATAAATCATGAACACACAAGTCTTTGGAATAGATACATAAAGTTTATACTCCATTTTCCTTTCCTAGATCAGAAATTCATGAATTTTGCTCCACAGACCACTACTTCTTTGACATCTAGACAGTTATTATGAAAACAGAAAAAATAAATTGTCTCTTCTTAATATGCAGAAACAATTAAGTAGTGAAAAGAGGTCGTCAAATTAAAAACGTTGTAGGTGTATGTAAGTAAGTAGGTAGACAGAGGATACATAGATGGATATTTTGTGAGCCTGTTGCCAATTCATTGTTAATGATGAGAGAACACGAAAACTACCAAAAAAAAAAAAAAAATCAAAATACCAGGCATTATTTACTTTAAAATTATGGTGTATTTTATGTTGGAAACATGGAAAGAGAGAATCAAACGGTGTAACCACATTTAAAATTGTTTTTTTCTTCTTAAAATGGACTTCAAAATGGTCAGTAGCTGAGGTTTCTCCACTGAGAATATTATCAATTTCAAGTTCCAGCCCATCAGAAAAATGTTAAAATTTTGAGACAGCTAATATATTTACATCCATAATTGATGAATGAATTTCTGTCCTATTTAATTTCGTCTTTAAGGGAGATGGTTCTCAGGGTTTCCATTTGGCATTTCCTAAGAAACTTGGCAGCCATATCTTTGAATTTGAAATTATTGTGATCTCTCTCCTTGCTGATATAGATTGGTCTAATGCAATTTTCTACCAACTAATTCATAATCAAAGACAAAATGAGATAGAAATTAGCTGTCTCTTGTCTCCTACACAGTTGAGTGATTTCACAAATAATTCTCCTAATTATCTGACAGTCATATTTCTGCCAGAATAGGAAAGCAACCTTTAATATGTATAAAGGTAGAAGTAAAGGTCAAAAATATGATGAGTCATTTAATATCACATGCATATATGAAAAAATCATAGCACCTTGAATTTTTCTCTATGACCCAGATATTGTTTTTTTTCATCTTCCATGGAATTTGAGTGAATTTATTAATATAAACAGAAAATTGTGTAGACCTCATTTCAGTATTGGCATCCATTTTAACCATGGAAATGGAAAATACCCAACAATTAAATATAACAAGACAGGGAAGATAAATGAGCTTTTCACAGATACTGAAATATCATGCTTGTAGGAAATTTGAGGTCTACAGAAACCTCTTCTCCAGCTTGCACACTGTAGGTAAAAAATTTTATTGGAATTACCAGAGCACAGTCTGGTAAAATGGGAGTTTTTGTGGTTTATACTAAAATGTTTAAATCATATGAAATGAAAAAAAAAAAACATAAAGCTCTGTTTTCTAAGGAGAACCCGTGGGAAGAAGATAAACACAGTAAACTTGGACTTAGTTATATCTTGGTTATGTTTAAGAAAAGACAGAAAGGAAACTATAGTAGTACCTGATGATACTGATTTTTTTTCTTCTTAGTATCTCCCCATAGACTGAAATCTTATTGATAAGAAGCTCACTTTAAAGGTATAATTTTGGTAATTACCTTGAATAACGCAGATGCTGACTGGAACTTTGGAATAAACGTGTCTTGGGTTATGTCATTGTCCATGACATAGTTACCTGTATAGGGTAGAATTCAGGCTTGGGCTGAGGGATTTCCATCTCAATTGGCCTAATTCAAGTAGTATATGCTTTAACTCCTTTTATCTTCTAGTAGTATCCCTTGTGAGAATACTCTGACTATAAACAAATTATTTTAAGCCTCAGTTTCCTCATCTGTAATACCAGGATAATACACCTGCCTCACAGGTGTGCTGAGATGGATGTGTGTAACTGATGACTTAGCTCTTATCACAATATGTATCACATAGAAAATAAAACCTCATTAATAAACAAAATCCTTTTTATATGAATTCAATAATTCCTAACTTCTCATATTCTATCTCCTCTGTCTTATTCTCAATCAGTTCTCTTTTCAGCTTTAACTCTCTAGATTTTTTTTTTATTTCAGCATATTATAGGGGTTCAGATGTTTAGGTTACGTATGTTGCCCTTGCCCCCACTCTGAGATTCAAGTATGTCCATCCTTCGGGTGGGGCGCATTGCACTCTTTGTGTATGCATATACCCGTCCCCTCCTCCCTCCTCCCCCCTCCCCCCTGCCCAACATCCAATAGATGTTATTCTTATATGTGCACTTATGTGTTGACCAGTTAATACCAATTTGATGGTGAACTCTCCAGATTTTTTTGTTGCTGTTACGTTGTACAGTAATTTTGAAAGTGGCCTCATAGGTAAAACAATGACCCTCACTAGAATGCATTGCAAGACATCTGCTTATGTAGTACTGTAATGTACTGCAGCCTACAGGCTATTATAATAGAAAGGCATAATAAAAGGAGGAGAAGGAGGAGAAGGGGGAAGAGGAGGAGGAATGGGGAGACTATGAAAATATTTGCCAGCCACAGAAATAGCTGCAGGATTCCTGGATCTGGTTTTGAATATGAAGACATTTTTTTTTTCCTTTCTATATCACCTTTGCCTAAATGAAATTCGGGTTTTTCCACACAATGGCTAACCCCATCTCCCAGCTTGTCAGGATCACTTTCAATTCTAGCACATCAAGTTGTTTCAAATTGCCTCAAGCCTTCTGATTTTCCCCACCAACACACATACTCTCTGGGAACTGTTTTGCATAGGCTGGAAAATTACAGACGGTCTTCCTTTGCACTTTTGACTACTGTCAGCTTATCTCAGATGCTTCTTGTCATAAAACCAAAATTTGCTGCCTGAAAGCGGAAGTGCATTCCCCTGATCGCAAGCCAGCCAGGACCTACCCTCCCTCTTCTCACCAACTGAGTTCTCATAAATGCCTCACTTGTATGCAGGATGTAGGTTTCCAGGCAGAGTCCCTCTCTCCTCCACCTTAAGCCAGCTATACCTACCCAGACTAACTTTTAATATGAAAGGACTTCCTGCTGATTCACACAGCAAAGAGGGACAGACACCTTGCTAAGTCAATTGTCCTCTTTCTGGCCACCCTAGGCCTCCTTAAGTTCTTCCATACCTTTAGGCTGCTTTGAAGCTAAGAGTGGATTTTCTGGAAACAAAACAAAACAAAACAAAAACAAACAAACAAAACACCTCTTTTCTTAAGTGGCCTTTACAAAAGCAGCCATACCTCAGCTAAAGCAGACCCATTATTATTGGGTTTCCCAAGCAAGCATACCTAAGCAACAAGCAAAAACTATGTGCTTGTATGAGCGTGATAATGAATACCTATAGATGTATGTTTCCAATATGGTGATATTGACTATCCTGTTCACACCGTGGACTTTTCCACAATACAACACAATACGCAGCATTAAACATTGAGTAGAAGTGCTTTCCCTATAAATTTTCTGCTCTTACCCATACGAAGTATGTATGGTCTTTTTCCTCAGTGTTGAATCATAAAAGGTAGTGCTCAATTTGCATGAAACAGGAGGTCCAGCGGATCCAACGTATGTAGAATAGCATTATGCATACATGATCCAAAAAGGCTTCTGCCTCAGTAATTCATAATTTATTGTTTATGCTTCCAGCAATATGCTGTTGATAAAAAGCCATTTGTTTCATTTTGTTTCCTAAACTATAATTAAGGATGACGTACAAGCTAAGAAAAATAGAAAACAGATCTGTACTTCCATTTTCTAAGTTGCATACAACTGTGCAGTTAGTTTCAGAAAATGAGATTTTCTTTAAGTAGTTTTTATAAAATTCTTGTTATTTTGTAGTCTCCATATTTTCTTTTTATAACTCATACTACATGGAACACTTCAGAAGTGAAAACTTCCCTTTCTAAATGTTGAAAATCCTAAAGTTATTTTTCTAGTCATAGTACTGCCCTTAGTATCTATTCTTCAATGTATGTTATGGGAGATAACTTACTTCTGAGATTACTACTAGGATATGATTCAGATACAGAGCATAGATTTATACACGTGGTTGTAATAATTCTACTTAAAGTTGTGAATTACATCAGACCTTCCTCATTAATTTGCTAGCTATCATTTCCGGTCCTTACAGAGAACTCTAATTTTGAAGATTTTTGAAAAAGAAAAACAAAGAAAATAAAGTGGTACATGCTTAATTATCTTAAAGTTATCTCCATTACATTAAAGATACCTTAGTACATAGAACCTTTCCCTTGAGAACTTCACTTCGTGAGATTTTTCCTCCCAATCCTTATATAGAAAAATAAAGCGATCAATTGAAATTAGGAGAAATACAAAGAATAAGTTAGAGAAATACTTTTCACTCAGCCAGTGTTGCTTGTGGTGCTTTGTTGTTTGTGCTATGAAAGAATAATGTTATTTACTTATTTATCCTCTATTTACAAGCATAAAAATCAGTCTTGGGATCTTGTGGGTATCAAACAAACACAACTGTCCTTTGGAAAGCACAACCAAATATTAAAATTGGATGTGGAAACAAAATGAACTGTCAGTCT
>RJWJ010029236.1:0-20783 GCA_004363605.1 Indri indri
CTCTGTTGTCTATCCTCGGCTATTGACAGCTTTTAGTAGGCTCGTAAACAGGCTCATAGGTGTGCGCTCCTCCGGTCGGTGGATAAGAGAGCAAGCGTGAGGGGTGACAGCCTCAGGATCCCAAACAGGGTTTCTGCAAGCATTCACTCAGTACCTAGACACTAGTCCCAGAGGAGAATGAGGAAACATACAGTGGGACCACTGAGGCCAGGCCAGCCCCCACGTGCTGCTGCTGGAGCCCAAGGGATTTAGGGCCAGGGTGGCCTGATGGGACCCCAAGACCAAACAGCCCCCTGGGCCCCTCATGCGAGGGCCTAGTGCAGGGGGAAAGGTATCGAGTTCGGGACCGAGAGATTGCTGGCGCTAAGCCAGTGACAGTGTCCCTGTCCTGTGAGCACCTACTCTCTCAACATGGCAGTGGAGCGACTCCAGGCGCCAGCTGCTAAGAGATGATCCTGGAGCCAGAGCCAGGGCAGCCACCAGCCTAGGACGTGAGGAGTAGGGGGGAAGGGGCCGCCACCACCACCACCCACCAACCCTCGCTTTGAAGACAGAGCCAGAAAGCACACAGGCCCTGTGACCCTGTGGGACAAGGGCACCCAGAGGGTAGCCCACGGCAGGCAGTCCTTGGCATGGTGACAGGCCCCCAGCTACACCACCCAAAAGCTCCTCTTTCACTCTGTCAGCGCCAGCCCCATTCTGCAGCGGGCCAATCCTGAACCGCAGCACCGACCCAGCCTTCAGCTCAGTCTGCCTCCTCCAGGAAGCCTGCCTGAACCCCAATACTTTACTCTCCCTGGACTGGGGTAGTCCCAACTCATTTGGCATGGGCCTTTTCTGTGCCTAGTGACCTCGCGTAGGGGTCCCCTACAAGCTTAGGGGGTCCTGCCCAATCTCTGGGCAATATTTATCACTGCTTTAAGCCCCTGGCTCAGACCTTCCCCATCCACAACCAATGTGAGTCAGCGTGGGTGCTCTGGCCAGAGTGGGTGTCCTGTGATTCATCCATTTCGTGAGGAGCTGTGTGCCAAGCCCTGAGCATGGTGCTGGGGATGCCCCTATGAACAGGATGCCAACTCCAACCTTGGAAACTTCCTGTCTAGTAAGGGACAGAGACCAGTGACATTGCAGGGGCCATTCCTTGGGAAGGAAACCCTGGGGCCTGTGTGGCATCCACATGGCAAGGGCACCTAACTTGTACCAGGGGCATCCGAGAAGGCTTCCTGGAGGAAGTGACATGTATGCTGAGACCTAAAGGATTAGCAGGAATTAGCCAGGTGAACAGAGAGAGTGTTTGCGTTTTGCAAAGATAATACAACACCTGTATTTTGAATTCTTTCTTTGCACCAGGTACTGGGCATCTGCCACAAACAAGACAAACAGTCCTTACCTCGATGGACCTTAGAGCTTGGTATGGAGGCTGAAGTGATGTGAATAATTACAACATCAAATTACAACTGTGTGAGAAGGAAAGGTCCAGGACGTTGAGAACACAGAATGGGAAACTTGGGCTGGGCTGTGGATGGAGACAGAAGTCTCTGAAAAGGTGAATCTAGGCTGAAGAAGAGAGGTCTACCAGACAAAAATAGAATTTCAGCCAGAACAACCTGTGCAAATGCCCTGGGGCAGTGAGGGATGTCATATTTTAATAGACTTGAAGATAATGAGTAAGACCGAGCTTGTTTAGGGCATAGAGGTAGTGCATTAATTGCCCTTCATTATCATGACTAACATTGTACGAGGATTTTTCAGGTTCTCCGGTTGTCGTGTTTCTTCCCCACCACAGTCACCAGAGGTAATGGCAGAACATTCTCCCCATATTATGGATAAGGAAATTGAGGCTCAGAGAGGTGAAGCCTGGTGCCCAAGGTCATGCAGCCAGGAAGCAGATATCTAGATTCAAATCCTGACCCATGTGACTCTAAGGGAGCCTCTTTACTGTCCTCCCTGTGGCCCCGACATGCACCCAGCACTACTCCTGCTCTTGTAGGTGTGGGGTTGATGGCCCAGACCCAGGCCCGGGCTGCAGCCACCAGATGCCTGTCCGGTGCGGGAAGGTGTCCTGGCGCCTGGCCCCTCCAGCTGCACCCAGGAACATGCTCGCTGCGCCTTGGATTGAAATGCTAATTGCCCATAAAGTTTGTCATCTCAACAGAGCCCAGCTGTGACCTGGAGGGAAGGGGGCTGAGGAGAGAGGCTGAATTTGGAAATGGCCATCTCCTTCAAAAACAAAAGCGTGTTTCTGCTACAGGCATCTCAAGAGCCTCTCGTCTCCTCAGTCACCCTCCAGAGTGCGTGTTCCTCGTCAAGTGATTCCCTCTTAATCGACAATTCAATCGGCCCAAATTACATTATGGATGTAAATTTCCATCTGAGAATCAGTGCGGCTTGGACATCACTCTCTCCACGCTGCTGCCCCGTCTCTGGCTCCCAGGCCCACCCTCTTCATGCCAAGGGAGGGTCCCTGCGGGGACCAGGAGGTAGAGCCGAGGGCTGGGCATCGAGTGCCACCGAGTCGCACTGTACCCAGACGGGGGTCCGGGGATAAATCAAGCTCGAGGTGCAAGTTGGGTTTCAACCATCCATCCCCAAAGAAAGCAAACTGGGGAAGCACCTGCGGTAGCGCAGCCAGCTCTGACCTCAAGCACAGGCAGGATCTGGTAGCACCTAACAATGATGCTGCCCACCAGGGAAGCGGCTGCGTGTAGCGGATGCGAAAGGGCATTGACACTGGAGCCAGACTGGCTGGGTTTAAACCCCAGCTCTGCTGTGCAACCTTGGGCAGGCTGCTTAACCTCTCTCAGCCACACTTTGCTTTTCTGTAGAATGGAGTTAAAATGGCATCTTCCACGCAGGGGAGTCGTGAGGACTGAATGATGTGAACCAGGACGGCATCGAGCAACGTGCAAGCATCTGCTGTCATTATTACTGTCGCTACTACCACTACTCTGCCACACGGAGTGCTAGAGCCCTCCCGCTGGTTAAGTGCCATATTGAATCCGCCCAACTTGGTGGGGCTCAAGCTGGGAGTGACCTGCATTCTCCTCCCCACCAGGATCGGGCCGCGGTGAGGCAAGGGAGATGCTTGGCTTGAGCACAAAAAAAGCACCAAAAATCTCAGTGATCAAAATAGATAATATTTTAATGCAATATTTTTCAAAATCAAAATTCACATTAAAAAATTCATGATGCACAAAATATCAAAATTTAAACACATTTGGTGGGTGTGGTTCTTTTCATGAGCTGAACACAATCTTGACAACCTTTTTTTCCTATGACATCTTTGTAATGAAAAGTCCTCTGGTCTCATGCCTGTAATCCTAGCATTTTTGGAGACTGAGGCAGGAGGATCACTTGAGCTCAGGAGTTCAAGACCAGCCTGATCAAGAGTGAGACCCGTCTCTACCGAAAAAGGAAAAACTAGCCATGCGTGGTGCGCACCTATAGTCCCAGCTACTCGGGAGGCTGAGGCAGGAGGATCGCTTGAGCCCAGGAGTTTGAGGTTGCCGTGAGGTATGATGATACCGCTGCTCTTCTAGCCTGACCAACAGAGTGAAACCCTTTCACCAAAAAAAATGTCATCTGAGTAATCAAAAAGAATATCATTTTATCATTTCACTAATTAAAATTTCCAGTCCAGTTAAGAGCACACTCCCATTTCATTTCAAACCTGTCTCTTCCACTAGTTTGGCTGGGATACCTCTGGCCTTCGGGGGAAAGGGCAGCCTGGCCCCCTCCTCCTGACTTCTGCCCTCCTCCTTCAATGCATAACCTTGGATACGGACCCCTGGGGTGTGGCCCGGGGAGCAGGGATCAAAGACAGCACGTACAGCCTCCTGCAGCAGGGCAGCTAGCACCTGGCATTGTCCTCTCTCGGGCTGGTGGAGAAAGTCTGGCTCTTTCTCTTGTGGGACTGTCACAGGTTTGTGGATGCGTCGGGTCACCTCCAGATATTTCCCCAGCCCCTGGGCATCTGGGGGTTGTCTTGGGGCCCTCTGGGCCCGCTCTGTCGGGGGAGTTCCACAGCCAGCCCCCAAGACACAGTCCCCGCTGCCGCCCAGCCCTCGCTGGCAGGAGAAGGCAGCTTGGCCTCCCTGCATCCTGTTTCCCCTCTGTGGCCTCAGACCCTTCCTGCCGCACTGCTCTGCTTCAGACTTCTTGGGTAGTCAACGTCACTGTGTTTGCCAAACGTCAGGGCACCCTCAGCAAGCCCTCCCTGAGAGCTTCCCGCGCTAGGCGGGGACAGGGCAGGACAGATGCCCCAGCACCCCCGCTGTTCTCCAGAAGAACCTTCCTTTGGCCCCGTCCTTACCCCTACATGGGGGTGAGCGTTGAGCTGAGGGTCACCAAACCGGCTGTCACCACCTCCCCTGAAGCCCAGCGGGCCGCTCTGGCGCCTCCTTTGGAGCAGGAAGTTTCTCAGCATCCCCTGCTTGGTTCTCAGCCTCGGGGGGCTCAGCCGAAACGGAGGCAAGAAGAGGGGCGCCCATATTGCCATGCCCCCCCCCACCATATCCCCAGGGCAAGTCTTCATCCCACGCATAGCTGAGGCATCTGAGGACCCCAGAGGCAAATCCCCACCACCAGTCGGCGGCAGTGCTGAGACACAAACCCTCAAGCTAGCCTCCCGCCGCCCCCCGGGCAGACTGCCTCTTTGGTGGCCGTCTAGGAAGGACATTGGTTTGATTGGACAATGGGTTAAACCAACAGCCTCAAAGGTAAAAATGCAGGTGACAGCATATGGGAGTTGACACATAGTTCAAAAAGGACACAATCAAGCCATGTGTCTTTAGTAAGCACCTACTGCATGCCCAGGCCCCTGCTCTTTCCAGCATGTAATGAAAGCCCAACCCCTGGCCTCAGAGCATGTGGAGGCCAAATGATGTGATTGGCCCACACGCAGGGCACCATGGGAGGCCTCACCTCGACCCATCCTTGAGGACAGTCGGGAGAAGCTACCACGGTGGAACAGCCAGGAGGCTCCCCAAGAGAGCTCTTCCAGGCCCCAGGCCCCAGGCAGGGCCTCTTCTAGCACGTGGGATGTGGTGGGGAGGGTCTTCTGTGCCTTCTGGCTGGACACAGGCCCTTCCTTAACCAACACACTGGCCGTGTGATCCAGCGTAAGTCCATGCCATTCACATGCTTGTGTCATGAGGATGAGAAGAGTACCTCAAACCACAGGCCGTGGGGAGAATGAATGAGATAACGTGTACCTGGGCCAGTGTTTGGTGTATGTTCAAAAGTACTGAAATGTAGCCACGCAGGGCCTCCTGCTGCGTGCCAGGGCCCACGCCACCAGAGGGCGGGGGCAGGGAACACTGAGCAGGGCCCAGTCCTCCAGTGCCCCACCTGCACTTCCCATGAAGGACAGGGAAAGTGGTCCCAAGTGCTGACAGGTCAGGTATTCACTCGACAAACATCCGCCCAAGCACAAGGCCCTGGACCCAGCAGGTGCTCGATAAACCTGGCGCCTCTAGGTCCAGCTGAAT
This sequence comes from Indri indri, assembly GCA_004363605.1. Taxonomy (NCBI): domain Eukaryota; kingdom Metazoa; phylum Chordata; class Mammalia; order Primates; family Indriidae; genus Indri; species Indri indri. Next base: position 5,490 of record RJWJ010029236.1, read on the forward strand.
CAGAACAGCGAGAGCAGAGCAGGTCCAGAGCCAATTGGAAAAGGGTTAAGGAGCCTTTCCAGAGGACGTGCTATTCGGGCCAGGCATTAGAGAGTGAATGGAATTGGCAGGACCGGACGAGGGAAAGAGGGAACCACCTACCCAGGGTCAGGGCTCAGAAAACTTGCCCAGCCAGAGGTTTGCTGCCAGCTACCAGGGCAGCTACAGGTTCTCTAGCCACATAGGATTGCAGGGCTCTGCTGCGCTTCTCTGCCTGCCTTCCCCTTGCACAGTGCACTCCCTGAGAGCAGGACCAGATCCATCCTGGGCACGAGGGCAGCCCCAGCAAGCAGTGGCCTCATGGCAGGTGCCCAGGAAGCACATGTCTAACTGCTCTTAGGCCTCGGAGACAAAGCTGCCGGGCTGTACACAGGCTCTCCCTGGGGCTCTAACCCACCAACTCACGCAGTCAACAGTATGTATGGAGCACCTACTGCATGCCAGGTGCTTTGCAGGTGTTGGAGATACGGGGCAGACAGGGCAGTGTCCTGCCACATGGGGCTCAGCGTCCTCCAGCAAGCCAAGTGTGATGACTCCCAATCCCCCTCCAGTGGGCAGGGGAACCCGGGCTTGGTGGCAGCAGGGAAGATGGAAGAGGGGAGGCAGATCTGCAGGCGGCGTGGTGGGGGAACCACACGTGGGCGAAATCAACTTTAAGGTCCCTTTCAGCCCTGCAACGCTCTGAATCCTTGACCCCAGAACACTTGGGAAGTGTGTCCCAGCACAACCAAGGCCTGCAGGATTCCAGCGCTAAGGAGGTGGGAGACCCTGGGCAAGTCCCCTTCTCTCTCTGGACCAGCAAAATGAATGGCCCGGAAAATATGCCAGGGCCCTCTCGGCAGACACCTCCCAAGCTCCTTGGCTCTCCCTGGGGGCAGGGACACCCCGTCCTGACAGCACCGGCTTAACAGTGCCCACAGATAGTCCTGCGGCAGTGCTGGGGGTCCCCCCAGACCCCAGTGAGGACTAGGCAGGCACCTGGATGGAGAAAGGATGAGTGCTGAGCCCACAACTCGAGGAGAGGAGTGGACGGGGCCTTTGCGTCCAGCTGTGAGTGGCCGTGAGACGTTGGTGAGAGTTCCAACCCAACCCTTTGTCCCAGGCCTGCGAAGGTCATCATTCCGGTCACCTTCTGCCTGGTCTTGTTTTGGATACTGTTCCCACTTTGGCCACATCCCAGGTGATCGAGTTTCGGGGGAAGACTTCAGGCCACCCCTAAAAGGGAGTGTCCACCCCCTGCTACCGTCCTGTCTTAGCAGCTCTGGCTCTTCCAGAATCCCCTGTAGGGCCACCCCAGCCACTCTCTGTGTCCCTGTCCCCCCAGCTGCATAAAGTCCCCTTCTCCACTCAAGCCAGGGCACTTCCTGCTCTCACAGCACCTGCCTGCAGCGAGATACTAAGGAGCTCTGCCGTAAGGCCGCCACCGCATTCCACCTCTTTCCACGGGGAGCCCAGACCTCACCTTGCTTCCTTCTCAGAACGAAAGCCCCTCACACGCCCGAGCTTTGGCACCCACAGAGCCCTGAGCACCCCTCGTCCCAACCAGCGTAGCCAGCAGGGAGGACAGGCAAGCGCAGGCACAGCGGGAAAGCGGCTGGGCCAGGGCCTCCCAGCAAGCGAGCGGCAGGGCTGTCATTTGCTCTCCAGAAATCCCAGGCAGACTTTTTCTACAGTAGAGTACGAAGTAGAGCAGAGCGCTAAGCAGGGAGCAAGGAGGGCTGCACACCCGTGACCTGATGGCCCAGATGTTTTGTTTGGCACCAGGATTTTCTAATGTTGCATTCCGGTGCTGCTGGAGGTCCCACCCTCCCAGTTCTCCACGGGCCCCGCGCTCCCCATGGTCTCCCGCCTGCCTCCTTCCCTCTTTTCTATTGTCGGCCTTACTCCTGAAGGTGGTGGATCTTGTGCCCCTCACTGTGTCCCTGGGAGCTGGTCTTCCTGTTTATGCCCCCATGCCCTGGCACGCCCGCATCGCCTTCCTCCCTGCCCTCAGGGCAGCACGCCCCGCATCCTCACCTCCCAGCCCTGCTCTTCCTCCAAGCAGTGCTGCCCGTTCACGGAGGTGCCTTCTCCTCCTGCCTTGCCTGGAAAGTACAAATTCATTCATTCATTCATCCAGTGTCCGTGTCCCAAACACATGATCCCCCTGCCAGGCGCTGCTCTAGGCGATGGGGATTCGAGGGCTGCTAAGACAGGGTCCCTTCTCTAAAGGGGCACAGACATATCCACAGATAAACTTAGAACAGCTCTGGGGTGCAGTGCTGCAGACAAGCTCAGAAGGGTCCAGGCCTTGCTCAAAGGTCACCTCCTCCAGGACAGCGTGTGGCCTCTCCCCAGTGTGCTCGCAACACCCCAACTGGGACTCCAGCAGAGCTCTTGTCACATTGTATTGTAGAACTTTTAAACTGGGACCAGAGACAAACATACTCATTTCAGCATCCCCAGGACTTAGCCCAGGTCCTGGTACCTGTTGGTATTGGTTGAATGAATGAACGAATGTCATTATCAGCTCACCCCCCTGTGGACGTTTGTATTTGCACACAGACTGCTGTGTATCTGTGTTTTTATGAAGTTAATCCTCCTGGCGGGCACTTACTGTGCCCGGCCCTGCGCTGCGTCCTGGTGCTGGTAGACAGATGGAAGTGGCTTCTGGCCTGTGGACAGCGCAGAGCAGCAGGGCGGACGGGCCCATAAACACACAGCTGTGTCCAGCGGTGTGTGCTCCTGACCCTGCGTGCATGTGAGCGCTTTCATTTGAGCCGTGGCGTTTCACTCTTGTCCCCCGAATGATAACTGGAAATGTGCCTGGTGCGGCCATCAGACCCAGTGCTCTCAGAGTCATTTTGATGATACGACGATCTGACCTTTAGCAGAAAAGAAATAAAGAAAAGAAAGGGAACTTCCGTCCGTGGAGCTGTAAGCTTGAGCGTGCCGAGGGAAGCAGGGCAGTGGCCGGGAGAGGGGTGAGGGCAGAGGAGAGGACACAGGCTTTGGCATCTGTTGGGGCCAAACGGTGCCTGGGACATGGAAGGGACGTGGAGGAAGGTTGTGAAACTGGACTGGATCGAAAGCTAAGAGGCGCCGGCGCAGCTGGGTGGTGAAACCGGCCGGGAGGCAGTGCCCAGCGGTGGTCCCGCCAGCCATGCCCGTGCCCACTCCCTCTGCTGCCCTCCCCTCGTACCTTCTCCACCTGACACCTCCCAGACGTACAGAGACGAAAGGTCTTGTTCTCCCAGCAGGCAGCCACATGGACGGGAAGTGGCATTTGGCAGCGCCCTGATCAGGGGTGCAAACACTGCCGCTTCCCCAAATTGGTTTTCCGACAGTAAATTATAATTGCTCTAAGTGTTCTAGAACTCGGGAACTGAGATTAATTACAGCTCTGTATCCTATGGCGCTCTGAACTTTAAGCACAGCATGGTGTGCAGGTTGTTAATAAGAAGGAGAATGCAGGAGAACTTTTCAGATGAGCAAATTAAAAAGAGGAAAACTATTTGAGTTCGATTCCGCACCTGCCAAGGGGGGGCCATCGGACTCAAAAGGATGCTCCTGCTCTTTCCAGTGTGGCCACAGGCTGTGTTTACGATGACCGGAAGCATAGAATGGTCCCCAGAGAAGTCAGAAAGGGAAAGTGAGGGAGTGGGGTTTGCGTGCAGGGCCCACAGTAGGGAATAGGGGTGCCTGGGCACCCAGGGAGCCCCGGCCTTAAGGGGCAGTTCTGCTCTGTTCTAGCCACCCACTGTGGGAACGTGGCCCCTGTGCTGGGTCTCCAAGGCAGAATTCTAGATTTTTATATAAAATCTCTCCTTGTTGGAAGCTTGTAATTTTTAACATATTTTCAGGGCCAAATAAAATAAATGCGCACTGGAATTTGGTCCACGGGCCACCATTTTGAAACCTCTCTGGTTTCTTCCTGCAGGTGAAGACTTGCTGATTGCTTTCTGCCTCAGGGAAAGAAGAGAGTCTCCACCCTCTGCCCCCGTTCCTTCATTCCCGCCGTTTCTCTCCGCAGCCCTTGCCACAGGCACCAGCCTTACCTTTGCATCTGTTGCCCTATTAAACTTCAAGCCCCTTAGTAGGCATGGACTATATTCCTCTGTACCAAAGCAAGCAAGAAAAGGCCTGCTACAAATTAGGGATCAAATAATGTTTGTTGAATGACTAAATAAACATTGTGCACGTTTAACCCTCTCTGCCTTTGCTCATTCTCTTCCTTCTACATCAACCACGCTGAAGTCAAACCCTGACATCCAGTCCAAGCCAATATCCCTTCCATTCCTATTGAGGTCAGAGCCAAAGAGGGCTGGAAGTAGGAGGGACACAGAGTCTGTGATAGCCATCGTTCAGACAAGGAAACCAAATCCTGGAAGGAAGAAACGATTTGCACAAAGATAAAGCATGAGCCAACAGTCCACCTGTGTCTGGAGTCAGGGCCGCGTGAGGCAGAAACTCCTGGCTTCTCCACCCTGGGTCCAAACTGGCTCTGGCCCCCTACCTCCCGCTCAGAGCCCCACTCACGCTCTGGGGGGCAAATCTTCCCCCCAGGCCCCATCCTGGGGACAGCCCTGCAACCGTACACTTTCCCCAAATCCCACTTCTCTAGCAGAAGGCCCAACATGCTCCAGATGTACTGAGAAAGCCATTCATTTAACAGAAAACAGGAATTACGATTTAGAATGTGAAATTAATTTATTTTATTAAAGCACGCTCTGGCACAGGCTCCATGGTGGCTCTGTCTCTGCTGCTGGGCCCTGATGGTGAGGCCCACTCAATGCCCGACCACGGCCATGGCCACGGCCCACCCCTTCCCAGGGCAGCTACTGGCTGGGGCAGTGGCATTTGGGCCATTATCTGGGTGTAAGAAAGAGACTGCAGGAAACAGTTCACTTGTGCTAAGGGTTGGCTGGCTTCCTTCCCTCCCTCCTCCTTCCAGCCAGAAACTCAGAGACGGAACCCCCAAGCGGCACATGGAGAGAGTAGAAGTGAAGAACGTGGGCTTTGGAGTAAGACAGACATGGGTTTGAGTTCAAGCTCCAATATTTACTGACGTGCGACCTCGTACCAGCCCTTCTCTCTCTCTCTGCTTGAGTTACCAGCTCTGCAAAATGAGGAGGTGGGAAAAGAACATAAAGTACTCTATTTCCAGGTAGAAAGAGTACTAAGCACCTTAGGTACTTTATGTTGTTTAGTCCTCACAACAGCCTTATAAATATGCACTCTAATTATTGGCTCCAATTTACAGATATGGAAACTGAGGCACAGAGAGGAGAATTGGCTTTAACGACGTAACGCAGCCAATAAATACCACAGCAGAGATTCAAACATAGCTACGCATAACTCTAAAGTCCATGGTCATCTTTTCTTAACATTTCAAAAATAAGAAACAACAAACATGCTTGAAAACCCAGAAAGTATCGAAGATATACAGAGCCTCCTTCTCAACACTATCCTGCAGCTGCAACCACTCTCCTCTCATCAGTAACTATTGTTCCAGGGAGCAATATTTATTTTAACTTCCATAGTCTCTCTAGGCATATGTACATGAAGATGAGTACAAATTCTCATCCTTCCTTTTTTTTACATAAAAGTCATATGTTACATACATCATTCTGCATCTTGTTTTTTTATTTTTAAATAATTTTAAACGCACATAGACATTACGAAAATAGTCCGAAGGATTCCTATGTACCCTTGTGAATTCCTGCAATGACAGTTTCTTAAATGATCCTAGTAAAATGATCGAAACCAAGAAATTGACAATGGTACAATACACGCAACTACAGCCCTTGTTTGGATTTTACCACATTTTACTTGCGTTAATTTTTTTGCTTTTGAGGAGGGGAGAATACCTTTACGAAGTTTTCTCACATGTACAGATTCACGTAACCACCACCTCAGTCAGGATTCAGAACTGTTCTGTCACCACAAAGAAATTCTCATGTGCCATCCCTTGTCCCAACCCTAACCCTTGGCCACCACTGGTCTGTCCTCTATTGCCATAATTTTGTCACTTCAAGAATCTTGTATCCATGGAATCGTACACTCTATAACCTTTGAAATCCGCTTCTTGCACTCAGTATAATGTCCTTGAGATACATGTTGCATGTATCAGTAGTTCACTCCCTTTCGTTGCCGGGGGTGTTCCATTGCATAAATGTAGCACAGTTTGTTTATCCATCCGTCTGCTGGAAAAATTTTGGGTTGTTTCCATTTTTTGGCTATTAAAGATGAAGCTGTTGTGAACATTTGTGTGCAGGTGTTTGAATGATCATAAGTTTTCACTTATCTTGAAGGGACCCAGGAGTGGAACGGCTGGGTCGTATGGTACCTGTACATTTACACTTTTTGTAGGAAACTGCCAGACTGTGTTCCAGAGTGACTGTTCCATTTCCCGTTCCCACCAGAGAAGCATGACAGTCCCCACTGCTCTGCATTCCCATTGGCACTTGGTATTGTCATGGTTTTCTCTGTAACCCGTTCTAATACTTGTACAGCCATATCTCACAGAGCGCCTTACTTTTCTGTCTTAACAAAGCAGCTTGGAACTCTTTCTGCATCAGAATAGAAAACGACTCATTTTTTTTTCCTGCAGGCATATCAGATTTTCTTGTACGGATATATATTGATATTTATTTAACTGAATTCCATTTGGTCAGCATTTGGGTATTTCCAGTCTTTGCCGTTCCAGATGTTTGAAGCCCACCTCTCAACCACCACCTTCAACTGTTCTTGCAAATATCAAAGGGGCTTGTGCGTATACATCTTGCGTCCCTTTAGCAAAGGATTCTATTAGCAATTCTTGGGACTGCAAGTGAAGAAAACCTAACTCAAACCAGTTTAAATTAAAAGGGGTGGGGGGAGAGTGATTGCATCATAGATTTCAGAACTGGAAACCAAACTGCAGGGAAGGTGGGGACAAAATACTCAGAGCTGGGGCCCCAGCTGGCTCTAGGTGTCTCCTCACCTCTGCGTCTCTCTCCACGTGTGGGCCACCCTTTCTCAGTGAAGACTAGCTCTCCCCGCAAGGCAGCAAGCATGGCCACTGACAGTTCCCAAGTGCTACATCTTACAGCTCCATGCACTGCTAAGGAACCGCTTCTCTTTGCCAGTTCTAAGACCACAGTGTTGGAGAAGAGTTCTGGCCCCATTGGGACCCTGGCCATCTTAGGTGCGTAAGACGGTTCCCAAGATACTAGTGTGTGGAGGGGAGGGGTTGGAGAGTGAACCCAAAGACACCATTTTCTCTTGAGCATAGACCACATCAGATTCATTCCCACATCTTCCAGCGCAAATAGCCACGCTCAGCACACATTAGGCACTAGAGGCATACAGGTGGTCCTGAACAAGATACGTGTCAATCAAGCAAGCATTCTAGTAAATTGCCTCCTATTTCCTCACGAGCTGGGGAAACCCACCATTTCAAATAACCCCGTTAAATTCTTCTGTGAAGCTGGCTTTCTTTCCCTAAATGCTCACAGCAGGATTTGCTTAAAATGGGGCATGCCTGTAGTCTCAGTTTCTGGGAGAAACCTTTGATTTTCCTGACAACCCACTGAGATAGGCAAGGATGCTACAAGGGCAAACAGTTAATGGCTGTGAAAGCTTTCCGTGACCTGTAAGTGGTACAGAAATGTGGGACCTCACCGTGACTATTATGATTATCCTTATTTCATCTCTTCTTTGAAGAGCTTTACACTGTAATTTTGGAAGTGGAATTGGAGGCACCTCTCCAACAATTCAACCTCATGCTACGGCTCCAGGGCTTGGTCCTGGGTCTCAGAGCATCATTTCCCACAGGCCAGTTGCTCCCATTCAATGCAGCATAAAGAGGTTTCAGCAGTCAGTGGCCCTCTTGGGTGGACGTAAAGGGACACGCCAAGGCGGAGGCTTCCTGAGGAACATTTAACTACCTCTAAACTACTCTACCCCAGAACAGCTCTTTCTGCCCCAAACCTAGTCATTCAAAATAATGGTCTTCCCAGAGCACCTAAATCTATCCTGAGCCCTGCGCTGGCTGCTGGGTCCCCAGGAAGCTCACGGTCCGCGAGAGGCAGCGCATCCCACCAACTGTGGCCCCAGGTAGCAGAGGGCGATGCAGAGATCTCCAGGACAGGGGACTAGGAAGGTGCTATGGAAAGGACCCCAGGGCTGGCCTAGACAGAGAGGTGATGAGCACTTGAATGACGCAGCCAACCCTGACAGCCTCAAGCCTCCTCCAGATGCCCTCAGTCCCCAGGGCTCTTGCAGCTGCACAAGGGGTCATCATAGTTTCCCCCTGCCAAATTCTTCCTTTTCTGCACATTTTCTCTCCCTTTCTCCGGATTTCCTGTCCTTATTTCCCAGTTCCTTCCCCAGCCTTCAGAGTCCACGTCTGTCCCCACGCTGCCCCACGCCCAGCCTTCCGCAGAGAACCCTGCACCCCTGACCCCCGCCTTCACTTGCTCTGCTGGGCCACAGTAAAACGCACTCGGCTCCCAGAGCCTTTGTCATAAATCAGTCTCTCTGGAGGCTCAATCATTTTTATTGCTCTTCTGTGAGCATCCTGTCATTCTTCTCCGTGTTTCAAATACTGGCAAGCTTGGAACTCACAGCATTTTTCCCGGATACTTCTCATTAGAGACCTGCCAATTGCTCTCTGCCTTTGCACCGTGAGGCCTCCCCAGCCAATTATCTTGACCCCATCATGACTTTTGGCAGATACCCCAAAAAAGCAGTTAAGGTCGAATCCATATTATTAACTGGAAGTCTCCTAGGACCTCACCACTCCCGTCCTTCTTCTTGTTCCCATGCTAGCCAGTCTCCAGGAGCCCAGGAAACCATGGCTAAATGGCAAATGGTGCTGAGGGCCACTCTGACCCCCTCACCCCAGAGAGAGGCTACAGGACTCTAATATACCAGAGCAAACACTGCACTGGAGTCAAGAGGCTTTGCAATTTTTATGGTGCATAAGAATGTTGGTAAATGGGCAATAGTGATCAAAAGGAAATGAAATATATTGGGAGGTGGGTGATATATAGGACAATAATAAATAAACACAGATTGTCTGGAGTCCATGAGCTCAACAGGAAAACAAATCCAGATCATTAGGACCTTGAGGATGCGCAGACAAGACAAGGAGGGGAATTGCTGCTGACAACTTTCATCCTTGCCATCTCAAGACTGAAGTGGGCTGAGAACCCATTGGAAGCAGGGGTCCCAACATCGCCTCCATTCTGGGGGACAAATCTTCCCCCAGCCCCCATCCTGGGGACAAGGCTATAGCAGTGTAAGTTCCCCAAATCCCACTTCCCCAGCAGAAGGCCTAAGAGCCACCATCACGGTGACACTCACGTACCCCTCCCAATTTCCCATCTGATAATAGACCATCAGATGAGAAAAACTACACGTAAATACAGTTATTAGAACTTAGATACGGACCAACGTATAGTCTAATTAGTTGTACTTTAGCAAAAGTCCAGGGCAGCGTTTTGGAAGGATTTGTGCTACGGACAAAGAAGGAGACCAAAGGGGAACATTCAAGAACTATGTTAAGCCTAGATGGAATCTCTGCACTCAAGATGCATGGGTTCACCCACTGACGTGGAGTGAAATCAGCCTGTATTTTATAAATCAATGGTCACATGTTGATTGACGTCACTGCCTGGAAGAACCTCGGTCCCAGGGGCAGTCAGTCGGCTTCGTTGCAGAGCTCTCGTATCAGTTTGCTATCTCCACCCTCTACCTGCCCCCTTATTGTGCAAGAGGGTTGGACTCTCCTGGAGGGGGCGGGTGGAGTAGAAGAGGGTGTAGATGTGTACAATTCGCTCATTCCTTCCAATCATCATGGTGGAGAGTCAACTGTGTGCCGTCATTATTCTAGGGGCGAGGGACACAACAGTGACCAAAACTGGCCAGAAAATAAAACAAAATCCCTGCCTTCATGGTGCTTACACTCCAGTTCCTAGCACGTGTTCTAAAAATCGGATGATCCCAAAGGCGAAAGTGAAAGTTTTTTCTTTCTTAAATCTGCTTTCCTCCTCTTGCACTCCCAACTACAGAATCATCGATGCAATAAAACACCTAAGCCTTCAAATGCAGTTCAGAGGGAAAGATAAATACATTTTTGTTAAAGTGGGAACGTTGTGAAGGCAAATTCACTCCCTATTTCATAGTCAAGAACTGAACAGCAGTCTTTATGATCGGTATTAACGAGATTAAAATAATTAGCATGGTAACCATGCAAATATTGTTCGGGGAAAAAAAAAAGAAAAGAACAAGGCAGATAAAGAACTCACTCTGAAAAACTAAAATAAAATGCAAATAACAGAGAACATTTCCCCATTATAATGAAACTTAATAAAAAACAAATTTATCAAAATAAGAGCCTAAAGAACAGATGGTAAAGCAATAGAACAACAACTTCTACTTCCAGCCACAATGAAGACACAGGAACCAGAGTTACCCATCTACCTGAAATAACAAAAAAATGGAAAAAATATATGAAACAACAGCTTTCAAGACAAAGGACAGTGATTCCTCAAAGATGGGAACGAGTGACATAAGCCTTACAATTGCCCCAGTGCTCCGCCTGGAGAGTTTCCAGGCTGCGACACAAGTGAGTGCTCATGGGCTTCCTGACCCCACCCACGGTCTGAATTCACGAGGCACTAAATAGAGTACTTAAAAAAGATTTTGGTTCATTAGTTGGGCAAAATCAGCTTACAACTAAACATGTCTCTGGTCATAACTAACGAAGCTTAAAAGTAAGACGTGAAAGAATTGAGTTTCTTAAAAACTTAAGCATCCCAAAACAGTGCTCAATAATACACATATGAATGCAAAACTATCCAGCACTGAACTAAATAAAATTCAAAATGTCTAGCAACCAATTAAAAATTATCAGAGAAGCCAGAAAAAAATAACCCATAATAAAGAGAAAATTTAATCAATCAAAACTTAGAAATGATACAATAATAGAATTAGTGTATAAGAACATGAAAGCAGTAACTATAACTGCATCCCATGTGGTCAAGAAACTTAAGAGGTATGAAGACTGGTGATATAAAAAAGGCCAGCATCAAACTTCTAGAGATGAAAACTGCAATGTCTAAGATGAAAAGTACATTAGATGAGATTAATGGCAAATAAATCATCACAAGGAAAAAAACTTCATAAATTTTAAAATGTAGCAATAAAAACTAGCCAAACTTAAACATGAAGAAATAAAACTAAAAAAATAAATACGTAAAGCACGACTAAGCTGTGGAACAAACTCAGCAACCTAATAGATGTGTAATTGGAGTCGAATAAGGAACTAGAGAGGAAATATTTGAAGAATGAACAATGATCAAAACATTTACAAATTTGGAAACAAACAAAAGAAACATAAGGACAAAGATCCAAGAAGCTCAACAAATCCCAAGCACAGGGAACATGAAAAAAATACATTAAGACACATAATAATAAAATTGCTTAAAATCAGTGACAAAGAAAAATTCCAAAAGCAGCCAGACCAAAGCCAAGGATACATTATGTATAGAGAAATAAAGACAGCAACAGATTTCTTGTGAGAAACAATGTGAGCCAAAAGAGATGAAGCAATGTCTTTAAAGTACTGAAAGAAAACAACAGTCAAGTTAAAATTCTATACCCAACAAAATTATTCTTCATAAATGAAGGCAAAGTAAAGAATTTTTCACACAATCAAAAGCCAAAAGATTAGTCACAACCGGACTTATTCTACAGGAAATAGGGAAAAACATTCAGACAGAAGTGAAATGATACTTTAAAGAAATTTAGATGTGCACAAAGAAATACAGAGCACTAGAAATGATAACTATGTGAGTAAATATAACATTTTTTCTTATTATTTAAATCTTTTTAAAAGACAATTGAGAGCTTAAAACAAAACTAAATACAATGTATTGTAGGGTTTATAATACATGTAGAAGTAAAATGTATAACAATAGTAGCTCAAGGCCTGGAGAGGAGAAAGGAAGTATATTGGTGCGCAGTTCTTATACCATACGTGAAGTGATATGATATCAAGCGAAGGTATACTGTGACAAGTTACAGTGTTACTATAAACCCTACAAGCAAGAATAAAGCTGGGCTAAAATAAGAAAATAAGTGGATAAAAAGGTATACCTAATAAGTCAGCAAAGAGATAAAATAAAATCATACAAATAATTAATTCAAAAGAAAATAGATGGAACAATTTTCAAAAAGAAGAATAAAGTAGGGGGAATCAGTCATCAGACTTAAGGTTTATTATCTAACTACATTAAGGAAGTGTGTTCCTGGCAGAGAGATGGACCTGTAGACCAATGGAATAGAATAAAGAGCCCAGAAACAATTTATTTTTGAAAAACATGCAAAAATGATTCAATGAAGGAAGAATAGTCTTTTCAACAAATGCTGCTGGAGCGATTGAACATTCATAGGCAAAAAGCACAAATAAATTTTAAGAAAGAAAACTGGAACTAAATCTCACATCTTTTACCAAAATTAACTCAAAGTGGCTCGTGGATTTAACCGTAAATCTGTAAAACTGTAGGGAAAAATACAGGACGAAATCTTCCGGGCATAGGATTAAGCAATGTGTTCTTAGACTGACACCAAAAGCATGGTCTATAAAAGGAAAATATTGATAAGTTGAGCTTTACCAAAATTTCAAAATTTTTCTCTGTGAAAGACACTGTAAAGAGGATTAAAACACAAATTATATATTGGGAGAAAATATTTGCAAATCACATATACAAAAAAGAACACATATCTAGATTATATGAAGAACCCCCAAAACGCAACATTTTAAAAAAATCCATTTAGAAATAGAAGAAAAAAAAAAGCGTGATCAGACATTTCATTGAAGAGGGTATATGAATGATTAATAGGCATATAAAAAAATGTTTAACATCATTAACCATTAGGGAAAGGTGAATTAAAACCACAAGATATTAGAATGCTATAATAAAAAATTAGTGATAACACCACATGTTGATGAGAATGTGAAGAAATTAAATCACACGTATGTTGCTGATGGAAATGTAAAATTATACAGCCACTCTGGAAAATAATTTAGCAGGTTTTTTTAAAACTAAATATGGACTTAACATAAAACCCAGCAATTGCATTCTTGGGCAATTTCATCCCAGAGAAACGAGAACTTATCACACAGAAACCAGTACACAAATGTTCATGGGAGCTTTAATCCTAATAACCAAAAACTAAAAAAACTCAAATGTCCTTCAGCGAGTGAATGGTTGACAACCTGTGACACAGACATACCGTGGACTATTACTCAGCAAAATAAATAAATAGAATTTTTAAAAATTTTTAAAGGAACAAACTATTGCTACATAAAACAGCTTGGATGAACCTCAAAAAGTTATGTTGATTAAAAAAAGCCAATCTAGGGGGATGTAGAGTGTATGGTTCCATATATATAACATTTATATTATAAAATAACATGACTACAGAAGTGAAGAACAGATTAATGGTTGCCAGGCATTAAGGACGTAGGAAAGGAAGGGCGTAGTTACAGGGAGTAGCATCAGAGAGCCTGTGGTCATGATGCGGCTGTACGTCTTGATTGTGGCGGTAGTTACATAAAGCTGTACATATGATAAAATTACATAGACTTATACACATACACAAACAAGTGCATGTATAAATGATAAAATTTGAATAAACTCTGTGGATTATACCAATGTCAATTTCCTTGTTTTGATATTACACTATCATTACTCAAGATGTTAACATTGAGGAAGACTGGACGAAGGCTGCATGGGACCTCCTTGTACATTTCTTTGCAACTTCCTATAAATCTATAATTATTTCAAAATAAAAATTTTTAAAGGAAGAAAAAGAGGAAAGGAGGGAGAAAGAACAGACGGGATCAACAGAAAATAAATAGCAAGATGGTTGGCTCAAACCCAGCCACATCAATAACCACATTATATGCAAATGGTCGAAACTCTCCAAATAAAAAGAGATCATTGGGCTCAATGAAAACAAGCAAGATCCAAGTGTATGCTACCTACAAGAAATCCACTTTAAATATAAAGATACAAATAGGTTAAAAATAAAAGGATAAAAAAGATACATCACACGAACACTAACTGTAAGAAAGTCGAAGTGACTATATTAAAATCAGACCAAATAGACATCAGAGAAAAGAATGTTACCAAAGAAAAAGAGGGTCTTGTCTTAATGATAACTGGGTAAATTCCTCAAGAGGATATAAAAATCCTAAACGCACATACAATAAGAGCTTCAAATATGACACATCAGACTGATAGAACTTCAAGGAGAAATAAACAATTCTGCAATTATAGTCAGAAATTTTAATACTGTGTCTCGATAGTTAGTAGAGCAATTACACATAAAACCAGCAAGGAGAGAAAAGACATTGAAAATACTATCGACCAACTTGACCTAATTGACATTTACAGAACACTACACCAACAGCAAAATCGCCATTCTTTTCAAGTGCATATAAAACACTTACAAAAATAGAATATATATACTTGACCAAAAAAAATAAATCTCAATACATTTTAAAGGATTTAAAGTATGTTTTATCATTATAATGAAATTAAATAAGAAACCAGTAATAGAAAGATCCAAAAATCACCCAACATATATATGGAAATGAAATAATACATTTTAAATGACCCATTGGTCAAAGAACAATTCAAAAGGAAAATTATAAAATATTGGAGTAAAATGAGAATAAAAACACAAACTTTTCCAGAACATTGAAGAGACAATTCTTTCTTAACTCATTCTGTGAGGCCAGTATTATCCTAATACCAAAACCAAAAATAGATATTACTAGAAAAGATAATGATATATCATCCCTTATGAATATAAATGCAAGAATTTATAACAAAAAATTTAGCAAATTGAATCCGTAATATAAAAAAGGGATAACGCGTCATGATTGGTGAGGTTCATCCCAGGAATGTAAAGTTGGTTTAACATTAAAAAAATCAATTACCAGGTTAATGAAGTAAAAATGAAAAACCATATGATTATCTCAATATATACAGAAAAAAATACTTGACTAAATACAATATCCACACCTGATAAGAATTCTTTGCAAATAGGAATAGAAGGGATTTCCTCAACCTGATAAAGGGCACAACAGAAAACTTACTGCTAACATTATACTAAGTGGTAAAAGACTACATGTTTGCTCTTAAAAGCAGGAACAAGTCAAGGATTCCTGTTCCCACTACTTTCTTTCAACATTGTCCTGGAGGTTCTAGTCAA
>RJWJ010029237.1:0-20788 GCA_004363605.1 Indri indri
CCTAGCTCACAGCAACCTCAAACTCCTGGGCTCAAGCAATCCTCCTGCCTCAGCCTCCCGTGTAGCTGGGACTACAGGCATGCACCACCATGCCTGGCTAATTTTTTCTATGTATTTTTAGTTGTCAGATTAATTTTTTTCTATTTTTAGTAGAGACGGGGTCTCGCTCTTGCTCAGGCTGGTTTTGAACTCCTGAGCTCAAACGATCCGCCCACCTCGGCCTCCCAGAGTGCTAGGATTACAGGCGTGAGCCACCGCGCCGAGCCACGATAAATTTCTTGTACAACTGAATTTTCAGAATAAAATTTTATTGGGTTGTATACGCTAACCTATACTCTAGTTAACTCTATTCATTTTGTACATGTTATGTACAAAATTTTTCATCATTTTATAATAACTATATAAAATATTGGCATGCATCATGCTATAATTACACTACAGTGTGATGATGTGGCTGAGTAGGGTGGGGTAGTAGCAGGGAAAAAGCTCTGGCTAAATAAAGAATAATGCTGTGGTGAAATCCGAAAGACAGACGAGGATCCTTGTTTTGTCATTAGCCAGTGGTTGAGAATGTCCTCATTATGTGCCTTAGTGTCCTTAGACTATTAGCTCTGACAAAGAGAAAAGTAGATACCGACAGCTGGAAGATGGTCTGACACTACCATTTATGCCTTGGTGTTGCTAGGAGCTGGCTTGACACTCACAGTCAGGCCATGGTGTTCTGTTCTGCTGTTCAACATAAACAACTTCATGACACATTCACATAATAAAAGGCCATTATGATCATGAAATATCAAGACAAAACAAGATCACCTCATAACCATACCGGAGCACAGGACAAGCCAAGAACATTATCCAAAACTGAAAAACGACCAAATATTCCCTCTATCCTGGCTATTATGTATAACTGCTGTTCCTTTATCAATGACAACTTTAGTTTCTTTTTGTTCCTCTCATCTTTTGGATATGAATCATTGAAGTATCAAATCATTAAATTACCTCGTTTACTGACATTATTGATTCCAGAGTAGATCTCATTTTTTTTGAAACCTCCTTAAAAACACCTACAAAAGCATAAGCAAAAATCCTGCAATAAGAATGTTTTACACCTTCTTAGTAAAATGGCCTCTAATTCTCCATGGTGTGCAGTCTTCCTCACTGCAACAAGTTTTAAATAAGCCCAATTTTGTGTGACCAGAAATGGGTTCCTGGGTAGTTTTGACCGAAGGACATTCATAGCTCCATAAGGGAAGCAAAATCCTTTGATCATCATATGTCTAGCATTTTTACAGTCTCTTGGCACGTGGTAGACTTTCCACAAGTACTTGTTAGAATTAATAAATAAACAGATGTATTACTACTTTTATATGTCTACTTCAAAAATGTAAAATTGATTTATATTAGAACTGCTACTAGAGCTGACTGATTATAACTTTTGAGCTTTGAGTTAACATTGGCATTTTAAAATATCTTCTCCAATACTACAGATTCTGAAAACTCTGTAAATCTAACATAGCCAAACATTTCAAAAAATGGTATAACTCTTTTAAGTGCCAACTACAAACTCTACAGAAAAAAAATAAAGATTTCATTAGACAATACTTCAAACTTCACCAAGCACAGGCTAAGGAGCATTGCCATTTATTTCACTGAACATACACTTTTGGGGTGAGATTCCATTGATTCCTATAAGAATCCTGACCACCATTAAGAATAAAAACAAACAAATTTACAAGAAAATAAACTACAATTTTCCAAAAGGGTATTTCTCTTTAATATAGATTCGGAGGCAGATATAAAATTAAATATGCACCAATGACATAAAGATTAGCTTTTTAGCAAAATATATATAATTTAGTAAAATAAAATGATCTGTTGAATACCAATACAATCTGCATGATATTGTCAATTTGTGGCTATATTTTATTTTTGTGGTACAGTTTCTTTCTGGCAGTACTTCTTCTGATAGTACTTGTGTATCTTCCACTTAAGTTTCTAATACAGTAATTTCAATCTTATTCTGCTTTTATTATCGCATTTTATCATAGAGGAAAACTAATAAAGTTTAACATACACTGAATATGAAAGGAAAATGCTAATGATCTCGCTTTTATGGATTTGGCCATTTCATGTTAACTATAGTTTATGAGTATTTTATATGGAAGTATGTGGAAACTGAATATCAAATCAGCTATGGAAACATTCATACACCAAATTAGCTTAAAAAGTAATAATTTTTATATATTTTGCTGTGTTTGGAGTTCAAAATAACATATAGACCAGTACTATAAACTTTACTAGTGACCAGATACATGTTTTTATTAATATCAGGTATCTTACTGGTAGCCTTCCAAAATATATGCTGATATTCTGAGTATTTTTTCCATATATTAAAGAAAGCATAGTAGAATATTTTTGGTTTTCCCTTATTTTTTTTCAAGTACATCGTTGGTTTTCATTATCTTTTACATAATTTCACATTACAAAATCTCTGAATATTGGCTGGAGATTGTTGGTTGATATGTAACTTATCATAAAGCCTGTAAGTTGAAAGTACCTGCATTGGTTGTTCCATTTTCTAATATATGAATACAACTCTATTTATATCATGCTAAAAGCAATATGTTATCAAACTAAATATTTGAATAACTTGATTAATAAGAAAGATTATGTAGCATGTAAAAGTATATAGATGTCTACTAATATGCCATAATAAAAAATGAGCAAAATGTTGGTCATTTTGCTTAACATTGATTTTAGTTAGCATCACAAGTGGGAACATATTCACCAACACAAAGTCCTGGAATACAGCCAGCCCAACAGTGGTGAAGTTATTCTCTGCTACAATGTAGCTCCACTGGACTGAACACGTATAAAGAATGGATGACAGCAGGACACCCGGCCAGCTGTTGTATGGTGAGCTGAAGTGGGGAGATCTCAAATAGGGCAGGCTGAAGGAACATGCTGCAGACACATTGAAGAACAATTTCGAGTAATGAAGCATGGCTGCAGAAGACTGGGAAATAATATCAGGGGAAAGACCAACCCAGTGTGGAGCAATTGGAGCAGCAAAGGTGTGCAGCCAGGTGAAGAAACAGCGTTTCAGATTGCAACGGCTTTGTAAAAAGCAGTCACTCTCCCAATCAAAGAGCACCATCCACCTGTATTATTTGAGTAAACATGGCTGATTTCTTACCATACTTTTCAGTAGTATCAAAAATTTTAAAATATATTTTATTTTTATGAAAAAAATTCTAGTTAATGCTATTTTCCCAATTATGCATAAGTATCTAGTTTCCAAAAATTCTCGCATAATGACTAATATCATACACAAACTAAAAATATAACGTGTTGAAATACATTTTTGAAAGCAGGTGTGTCCATAGAGAAAATAACTGTGTTAGGGAACATTTACATATTGGGAGATGTTTGCTTGGCAGCATTCCTAGGAGATCAGGTAATCCGTGACTGGCAGGATATAGTGAAGTAGATAAGAGCAGTCTTAGGAGTCAGACCATACAAAAACTGAAATCATTTCCATGAAAATTAACACAATTTTAACCATGGGCATGTTGCAAACATCTCTTAGCTTCGATTACCATATCTGTTTGGAGTTACACCCATAGGGCAATTGGAAGTACAGTGTAGAAAAAATATTCTGCACTGTATATTTAACTAAAAAATACATAGTTATTATCAGGTGACCTATAATATTTTTCTGAATGGTCCATATAAAATCAATGTGAATTCATTAGTTCTCATATATAATATTGGTGCCTGACAGACATGTATAGAGTGCAAAATGGAGTGTGGATTCTAGTCAACATTACAGTACATTTTTTATGTGAAGAGAAACTAAACAGTAAACAGCAGTTGGTTTCTGAATGCATCTTAATACAAAAGTAGATGAAATTTCCTTATGAATTATATCTGAAACTGATTGGCAGTTGAATACTACGTGGTCCTTGTATTTTCCATCTTTATATATCTAGTGTCCAGCATAATGCCTGAGAAAATGACCTAATAACTAAGTAGTTGTAGATTGAATGAATGTAGTGTGCACCTAAATCAAACTCTGGGGCCTTGATTTAATTGCTAATACACACAGTTTAATTTTAATAAAACTTTAGTTAGAGATTATGTCTTGTCTTCAAATATTCAAAGATGTGTGCATATAAAAAATAAGCATTTTTTGTCCCCAGATAATTGAAGGAAACTTGGCTTTATTTTTAAATTATGTATCTGAGGCACACCACTATTTAAAATAATCGAATAATTCCTACTTTTCCTTTACTTTGCGTGGGATAGAACCATAGTATTTTCTTACAGCTACTCTCAGCAAAGTTTTTAATGTACTTGAAAGACTCATCTTTGATCTGATTCAATTATCTTTATTTTTATTCCTTTGCATTTGCATTTTTAAAATGTCTAATCAATTTATCTCATGCATATCATTTAGAAATTATATAATATATAATTTAAAATTTTTCACATTATTACAACAGTAAGTTTATGGTCACTTAGCTGTTATTTTTTTTTTTTTTTTTTTTTTTTTTTTTTTTTTTTTTTTTTTTTTTTTTTACATAAAGGCCATAAAAATTTAAGACCTGATTCTAGTATATGATTCAAATAGTGATCTCTCCCTGCTGGAAAGTAATTTTTCAAAAAGACATATTTTGAGTTGTGCCTTACGCAGTATAACATTTTTTTTTTACTAGAAATCTAGAAAGTGTGAGACATTTGATCATGGAGATTAAATAATTTACTTTAAATTTGAATTTGGTTTGTTTTGTGGGCTGTAATTTACCACCATGTTATATCGTCTGCTTGTTGCAAACCAAGATTTTCAATCTTTGACTACATGATTCCCACTGCGCTTAACAGAGGTTTCTGATACCCTTGGGTAGACAAAAAGATCAACTTTAAGGACTGTCATTGAAAAGACCAGTTATCTGGAGACTGGTAGCCTATAGGAAATTAGGTGGCAAGGTTGAAAGCAAATGTAATGATTGGAAGAAATGTCTAGTCCAAACAACAGCTCTTCTTTCATTTTCATTAATATAGCTAAACTTTATTTAAAGATGTTTATTGACTTTGCCATATCCACCTCATTATTAAAACTTTTCTACAGTTTAATTGACCTCACTGTCAAAAAGAGTTTGCCAGCTATCTAAGATATAAACATAACTTTAACTTCAGTCCAACATGTCTACTTTAATATTAACATCTATTGTTAATATTTCTTCCCCAATTTTGCCAGATTGTTGTAATGTGACCTGGAATCTTAATTACCTAATCATATTTTATATCTGAAATATTTTTCCTGATTTTTAAAAATACAGTCCTTTGTAGCTTTACAGTTTTTATAACTGCCTTTTAATTGGTTTCTATCTTAGTGATTCAACTTGTAATGGCTTATAATGATTCAAAATTCATGGTAATTTTGCCTTTTAAAGAACTCAATGCTTGTAGAAATCATCCCACAGATCTTGACTACTTTCCAGTGAAGCAAAAGAAACACTAAAAGTACCGTGCTATGCAGGAACATACCTTAAAGTTCTGATTTCAAACTATTTAGAGAAAACAGATTTACGATACTCCCATACAATTCTCAGGGTTGCACCTTCATTTATCAGTCTATATATTTTATAAAATGTCCTTTATCCATCTAAATACAGCCTTTATCTGAATATTGGAGTGAATTGGTATCTTTCAAATGTATAATCTTTAGGCATTATATTCTTAATATCGATAATAACTTTATATCTCAGATTGAAATTGCCTAGAAACCATGCCTTTAAATATTTCTTCTTGGCAATTTAGGGTTCCAGTGCATCTTTGACAATAACTTAAGCAAGAAGATTAAACAGGGTTGAGAGAAAAAATATTCAGTTATTTTGGAAAGCCATGGAAAAGTACAGATTTTTATATATATTGTAATCAAATTGTATTAACCTACTCTCTATACAAATATTCAAATGATTTTATTCAATGTATGGAAAAAGATTCCCAGATTTTTTGACAGAGTAGATAGATGACCTTTTTTTTTTTTGATTAGGAAAACAAAATTTAACAATTAATAATGACCAAAAATTTTAGTTCTGCATTCATGTTAAGAATTTTGCTTTCTTAATAATGGAATTTGTCACTCTTTATTTTCTAAATCATTTTAGCACTTGTTGAAATACCATAAGAAAAACGTGCGGTGAGGAGTTGAAGACATTCAAATAAATATAACCTCTCAAAATATTTTATTATAAAGTTTTAGTAATTCCTCTTTAAATGAGAAATAACAATTGTTAAAGTCTTAAAAATTGAATTTTAGTGACAGCAGTTTTATTCACTAAATTCTTATTTCTCCATTTCTACTGAAACTTCTTCTAGTCTCTTAATTCTAATCATTTTGGAGGTTTTACCTTGTTCTTAGTTCCCTTGTCTAAAATCCATAATGCTCACCAATTACCCCTAAATATTCATCTGCAACTCTGACTAATCCCTGAGTTCTAATTTTCTGCTTTCAATGATTTACTATATTTTCACACAAAATACTTTGTTTAACATTAATTTAACAAATATTTCCTGAGAATGTAGGATGCAACAGGAGGTGCTTTGGGGACTGAGGATAGCTGGGAATTTACTAAAAATTAATCCTGTCTTATTGAAGATAACATTCTAACGGGGAGGAACTTAAATGTATTTATGGGTAACTTATTTTGTATAATACAAACTAATAATCATTATGGAAAAAAATCAAATAGTATAAAGGAGGTGGGGAGTATCAGATCATTGTGGTAAGCTTTACTGAAAATTACTTAACAAAACTTTGACATTTGAACAAAAACTAAATGAGGGGAAAAAGCAACCCATGCATGTACTTTGGCAGAGAAAGTTCCAGGCATAGGTAACAGCTGATGCAAAGGATCTGTTACAGGAGCATTCCTGGCATAGTTAAAGAAAAGCAAAGAGGTCTTTGTAGCTCATGTATTGCGGGAGAGTAGCAAAGAAGAGACAGATAAAAGATGAAATCTGTTAGGTTTAAGGAATTCACCCTCCCCAAACTTCCATCCAAACCTCCTATAGAACTCACCCCTCTCCCCTTCCCAGGGGTGTATTAGATACATAACCTTTGCCAGGCCCCTAGGGAGATACAGGAATGAAATGCAAAAGGGGAACTTACTTTCCTTTCCTCTCCTGATGAGGACTAAGCTTATCCCTCCTGGTTGTTCCCTAGGGGGACAAAGGAATGGAATGCAAGAGGGGAATTTACTTTCCTTATTCCTTCAGATTGTTTGAAAACTATTTACTCCTCCCAGAAAAACCCTCTGTAAAACCCAAGGCTCCCCCCTTTTCTCTCATGGATGCCTTTTTTTTTTTTCAGCTTCCACTCATCTGCACCCAGATGATCAAAATAAACAGCATTTTCTACACATGAGCCTTCGTGTGTCTCTCTCCGCTCTGGACCTAACATTAGGTGCTGAAACCCGGGAGGCACAAAGGCTGGACATGACCTCCAGTACTCTAGCAGGCAAGGGTTGCAACTGGGCTCCTCCAGTGTCCTTTTGTCAGACGGGCCATAGTCCTGGCGGAGCCGATTTCCTGGGACATTTTTACTCTAGAGACCCAGAGTTGTCGGGGAGGCAGGGCTCAATTCCCTAGAAGGGTGCGGCCCTATCATCTACCTGCCTGGGGCCTTTTGGAATAACTCTCTGGAAAAGCTATTTACAGGGGCAACCACTATTTGAAAAGGTTTTTCTGTTTTTGGGGGGCTGTTTTCAATCCAACTCCCTTTTTCCTTCTCCTCTCCTGATCTTGGTTATTAAAGACCTTGAAGGCCAGGTTTAGGAGATCCTTTTGTGGGGTTTGAGGGCCTTGGTCTAATTTTTGGAGCTTGCGCCTGATGTCAGACGCGGGCTGGGAGATAAAATGAGTATTGAGGAGTAAAGTTCCCTCAGGAGTTCCTACTTGATAATCCCATAATGGGTCTGTTCTAGGGATGACGACTGTCCCCTACTGGCTGGGCAGGGGTACGTCTGTGGATTTCGTTGCCATGTGCCTGGGCATTAAGCTAAAGCCTCTCCTTCTGCTCAGGGGATGGATAGAGTAGAGGAAAGAACAGTGTAGAGGTCATGCCAGGTCACATCCTAGGACTGAGTTAAATAAAGGGGGCTTACACCCGCATGATGCCTTCCGCCCCAGCCCCCCGAGACTTGAGCAGAACGACAGTGGGTAGAGGGGCGCTGGCAAGAGGACAGCCGGTAGGGTAGGAGTGTATTAGGAAGATTTAAGCTGTATTACAGCTCCTGCAGAGTGAGGGTCAAGAATAGAGGGTAAAAAGCCTTGGATACAGGGAATCTCGGACCATTTGGCATTGTGGTGACAGAGATTGTAGTGAGACCTTGGAGAAGGCTCCCCAAAAGGGTAGTTTTAGGAGGAGTAGACTGAGAGTTTCCCACATTCCCGGAAAGAGTAGGGGCCACACAGGGCCGATTCTACTCAATTCTGGGAATCCTCAGAACAAGGGAATGGCACGGGAGTAAGGAGCGAGTGACTAGCGCCAGATGAGTCGGAGCAGGTGTCCCTGTGTCCAACGAAGGCCCTAGGGGCCGGGGGTTTTCCGCTTTACTAGTGGGAGTCTTTGAGTCAAGATGAGAATGAGTTTGTGAGCTCCCTACTCAGCAGGAATAGGATATCTCAGGGTGCAGATTTTGGAGGTCAGCAAGTAAGATCCGAGTCCCCGCCCGGTGTCTGCCTCTCAGCTTGGTTCAGCAGGGTGCGGATGGAACATTACCTTACGTTGGAAGAGCTAGAATGCTCTGCCTACACTCCAGGCACTCTGTCTAGAGAGAGTCCCTGCATGGCTCAGGAAAGATCCGTGGAAACCTTACCTATAACCCAGGGACTCAGAGGAAAGCAGGATTCAGGAATGAGCCCAGGATGAGCTGCCACTGCCCACTGCTTCCCGAGCTGCAACCCTTGCCTGCTAGAGTACTGGAGGTCATGTCCAGCCTTTGTGCCTCCCGGGTTTCAGCACCTAATGTTAGGTCCAGAGCGGAGAGATACACACGAAGACTCATGTGCAGCAAAATGCTGTTTATTTTGATCATCTGGGTGCAGATGGGTGGAGGCTGAAAAAGGCATCCATGAGAGAAAAGGGAGGAGGCTTGGGTTTTACAGAGGGTTTTTCTGGGAGGAGTAAATAGTTTTCAAACAACCTGGAGGGATAAGGAAAGTAAGTTCCCCTCTTGCATTCCATTCTTTTGTCCCCCTAGGGAACAACCAGGAGGGATAAGCTTAGTCCTCATCAGGAGAGGAAAGGAAAGTTCCCCTTTTGCATTTCATTCCTGTATCTCCCTAGGGGCCTGGTAAAGATTATGTGTCTAATACATCCTTAGGAAGGGGAGAGGGGTGGGTTCTATAGGAGATTTGGATGGAAGTTTGGGCAGGGTGAATTCTTTAAACCTAACAAGATTCCATAGGTCTTTGGAGGCTATCATAAAGAATTTAGCTATTATTATTAGAGAAAAAGGGTTTTTTTTTTTAAGTGTGCCATACTCTATTTCATGTTTTAAGACAATCACTCTGACACCTCTATTAAATAAAAGATGCTTACAACCAGAGATAAAATTAGAGGCCTTAGACAAAGATGGTAGCAGTGATGATAGAGGGAAGTGGCTGAATTTCAAATCTATTTAGATGGTAACGCCAGTAACATGTAGATTGCCAGGTTGCGAGTTGCGAAAGAGAATACACAGATTATTTCATGTTTTCTGGCTGAGAAAACTCAAGGATGCAGTTGACATTAACTGAGATGGAGATGAGTATAGGAGGAAAAAGTGTGATGACACGCAGGGATGTGGGCCTTTGATTTTAAAAGTACAAAATGAAATTTTTCTCTCTTCATCCTGCTATTTCTTTTGGTTCCTTGTCTTCATTTATTCTTTCCACCAAGCTTGTCAATGCTACTTAATGTTACTTTTTTACATCTCCACTCTAATCGCCTACTCCTATTGTTAGAGTTCAGGCAAGTTATATAATCCTGTAACGACTCTTTGTTTTTTATTATGAAAATTTCCAACATACAAAATTAAGCACTGTGCATAAGCACTTAAGTTAGGTTCAACAAAAATCCGCAATTATTATACTAGTTTCATCCATTCCCTTCCTCAGCATTTCCTTCCTTTTCTTTCCTTCTTTGTTTGTTTCTGTAACTGGAGCATTCTTTTCTGTATGCCTCTCAAACAAGAGGACATTTTTCTTAAATAACAACAATGCCATCATTATAGCTCAAAAATTAAAAATTATTACTTAATGTCTTCTAGTACCTCCTCCATATTGAAAATTCTTATTATTAAAAACAATATTCAGTTTGTTTGAATTAGAATTCAAATGAAGTGCAATCACCATAATAATAATGTCAGTGAATTTTCTTTTAATTCGGATTGAGTCTTGTTAGAATACATTTTTGACTTTTTTTTTCTGTTCACCTTTGACTTTTTTTTTTTTTTTTTTTTTTTGAGGCAGAGTGTCACTCTCTTGCCTGGGGCGAGTGCCGTGGAGTCAGCCTAGCTCACAGCAACCTCAAACTCCTAGGCTCAAGCAATCCTACTGTCTCAGCCTCCCGAGTAGCTGGGACTACAGGCATGTGCCACCATGCCCGGCTGATTTTTTCTATGTATATTTTTAGCTGTCCAATTAATTTCTTTCTATTTTTGGTAGAGACGGGGTCTCGCTCTTGCTCAGGCTGGTCTCGAACTCCTGAGCTCAGAACTATCCGCCCGCCTTGGCCTCCCAGAGTGCTAGGATTACAGGCGTGAGCCACCACGCCCGGCACGCCTTTAACTTTGTTAAAGAAAATAGGTCAGATATTCTGCACACAATACCCCATTTTGAATTTGGCTGATTGTTTCCTGATAGTGCTGATCAATTTATCCCTCTTTTCCCTGAACTTCTTGTTGACTTCATGTTGAATGATAGCCCTTTGGAAATTTGAATACAGTGAAGTTCAGGTGTGTGTCTGTGTGTGTACAGGTTGTTGTGTGCATGCATGCTTGTTTAGAACTACTTCATCAATGGTGGTGTTAGTAGCAGTCTCTTAAGTATTTTCCTCTGCTTTCTATTTCTTTATATGGCTGCCATAATTATCTTTTTGGAAATAGATCTACTTAAAATCCTTAACTGTTTTACTTCTTAAATAATAAAGCCCAAAGTGATTCCACCTCTTTCACTATTTAGCCATAAAGACTGTGCTCTGGCAACCTATGATCACTAACTGCCAGCTCCTCGTTGCTGTCAATTCACCTGCATTCACAGTGGTTTTAAAATTAATACACAGGATACTTTGAAGAAACCTTGAATGGCATTGGTATACAAAAGAACTTCAACAACTAATTTTCTTTTTTCTATACATTTTTCATGTTATTCCTTCCATTTAAAATGTTTATCTCTCACAAATCTACTGAACTTTTACATAGCGCTAAGGCTGTTGCCATATCATTTTCTCTTAAACTCTCTCCCGACTTCACTCATTTACCACAGCATGTAGAATGAATCTTTCATTCTCCAGTTCCATGGAATCTCGCTCATGATAATGTACATTTCATTTTCTCTGGTTTTATGGTGATTTTCATAGTTATTTTTCCTGTAATTTTAATTTGGTTTAGGAAAATGTACTGTCTTACGCATTGCTTAATAGTATTGTATACTCCTGGCACTCGATATAATTTTTTGTAAAATAAATGCATAAAGGCATGTATCCTTTTTATTTGGATTTCTCATACAGTACAAAGAAAACTGAAAACTAACAGCTATTTTTTGTATGACCCAACTAAGCTATTTGGTAATTGAAAGGCGGTAGTATAAAGTGATGTTAGATTAGATCCTAAATATCAGGAATAGAATATAGTGACAAATGATGCAAATAAGTTCATTAACATTTTTCAGGAATTATTAATGTGTATGTGTTTGCTCTTCCTTATATGAATGCTAAGGAAATGTACAATTTTATTTTACCAAAATGAAAATTTTTACAGTAATTATTTTTTATATAGTTTAATAGTTACTAGCACAAAATTAGTACTTCAGAAAGTTCCTGATTTTCACTTTTGGGAATCCCTTCCTTTTTTTAACAAGGCAGTAAATGATAATTTCACTTTTGGGAATTCCTTCCTTTTTTTAACAAGGCAGTAAATGATAATTACACATATATGATATAATATCTTTGATAATATCCTTCATTGAATTGGAGATATCTATTGCCTTGCTATTCTAGTTTTTAAGAGGAAAAGCCTAGATACAAAAATCACTTTTCTCTGGTATTATTTCTTCCTTTGCTTGCTTCTTGGGATCTATAAAAGCCTTCAATAATTATTATAATCTTTTAATTTTTTAGTGAAAATACTTGTCATTGCATCATTTTAGATAACAAGTCTCCACATTTGTAAGGATAGTAAAATTGCATTTTACCATTTATACTTAAAATCGTATACAAGTTAGACTCCACATGAGATAATCTAATAAAATAAAATTTTCTGTTACCAAAGAAATACTAAAAAAACACTTCTGCTGAATTGTTGACAGCTAAGCATGCTACTCATTTTCAATGTAATCAGCAGTGTATCTTTTTTTCTATTTATTTCTACTATGAGACACACTAATTAAATTCCCCTTTGCCCAACTCTTTTCATATACCACAAGAATAACAGGTAAGGTCAATTTGTGAACTTATTGTCCTTGACATACTGTAGAACTGTTTCCAGCTGGAACTGATTATGTTTAATCTTCTGTGTTACTTGGGTAAAAAATAATCCAAAAGATAACAATGAATAATTGCAGCTTTAACTTTTTAAAAATTTGTTCTGCCACTGTTTTGGAACAATATAGATAAATAGCAAAGGAATTTTCACATTGTCCAAAGTGTGTTTCCACAGCTGTAATTATTTTCTTGCACGAGACCATGTATCCTCTGCAGCAGGTGACGGATCTATGATTTTAAAATATGAGAAAACCGAATTGAGATACTCATTATTCTTTGAGGAAATAGATTCAGGACTAGGATGTGCAAGTCCTATACTCTATCTTCCTGAGCAAGGCAAGAGTACAGATATTTTAGAAGGTAAGGTTTTATGCATATCTGAAAAGTGTGTGGACTTTCTCCTATAATATACTCTTAAAAATGAGATTCTTGCGAGCTCGTTGCAGTGATCATTTTCGACACAAAAACAATCAGTTTAAAACATGATAGAATCTTTGCAAACTATAGTTTGGAAAAATGTGACTGTATATTTATATGCTATATAAATACTATTAAAATAACATAAATATGTCATATATAACATACATAAGCATATATATATTTATATACCATATATACTTTGAAATTTTATATACTTTTAAAGACCCGAGTAATGAAATATTTTATAAGTGCCAAATTTCATAAGCTGAAGTTCTTATTTTTAGATGGTAATGAGCTAGACAACTCTACTACATGATATTTGAAATTTTAGACAAAGTACTGAATATCTAAGAAGCCAATTCCCTTTAAGATGAAACAGAGTGTGCTATGGTGTATAGACTCATATGGGCTTGTGAATTTTAAACACAGAAAGACAGAATAATCTTATGAAAGCACAAACTCTTACATAGCTGAGTGATGCTAATTTGGAATATACACATTATAATTTAAATGAAATGACTTTGGGTATATAGTGCCTCTTAACTAAATGTCTGTGATTCCATGGGAAATGCACTGTAAGTAGAAAATACTGTCTTTCAGTCTCTGATTATTGAAGGCTCATATATTTTATTCTGTCAATAATTTATGTTTTAATAATAAGGCTATATTAATTTCCTTTTTTAAAAGGATCAAATGGTGTATGGTATAGTAAAACATTGTAATTGTCATCTGTGGTTTATTTCATCATGTAATAACTCCTCTTATGAAAAGCTTAATCAAATCTGTTTTACTTGTTTTTATTTGAAACTAATTTACATTTCACAGAAAACTCTATATACAATGTCAGGGAGGAAAAGATACTTTATGAAAAAAAATACAAAATGCCAAAAAATTTTTTAGCATCTTATCAAATATACTGAAGAGATACAAAATGGAAAATTAAATTTATCAAATTATTCATATCAAAGATATAAGGTATTAACACTACAATGGTTCTGTAAAAATCAAATCTCTGAATAATCTGAGTAGTTAGCATGAATCAAAGTTAATATATGAACTCAAATTCAGCTCCATAGAGAATCTCATTTCATGTTTTGTTCTCTTAATCTTGCTTGGTAAGTTTCTCCGTATTTAATGCTTACTAGTGGAATCATAAACTTTATAATACCTTGAATTTCCATTTCAAACTGACATGCATAATCTCATTTGTTCTTTACAAGTTTGTGAAGGAGACAGATACAGTACTGCTGCATCAATTAATGAATAAAAGTGTGTGCAAGAGAGATTGTCTTGTTGCATGTCATACAGCAAGGATGTCACATAATTGAATGTATAAACAATTTCTTCCAGGCCTTCTAGCCAAACTGTGGATTTTTTTCCCCTTTACAGTTTTTTAAATGAGAAATCAAGATTAAAAAAAAAAAAACCTCATTAAATAGACTTTATTGATAATTCTAAAAAAGAAATGATTGGTAAAATTTCAAAACAAAAGTTCAAAGTAAAGCATCAGAGCTTTGTGAAAAGAAACTGGTTTGCCACAAGGCCTAGTCTTTATATTTAACTGCGAATGGATATAATGGATTGCTATTAGATGGTTAAATGTAGGTTTTTATGTAGAAGCATCTCTGGGATTTTTGTCATATGGTGAAAGCATTATTCCTAGAGTTTCTTCTCCTAAACTACAGTCACTAATCCCTGAAGCAATGCAATTTACCATAATATATTTTCTTTATTTTTCAACTACAATCAAATGATACTGTCTTTCACTTGGACTGAAGGCCCTGCCCTGGACTTGGCCATTACCTGTATTTTAATCTTTGAAATAACTTTCTTCAATATACCGGGCTCAAATATAGCCTCTCTTTCCATTGCTGCAGGTATAACTAGGTTTAAGTTTCACTGTCTTTGACCTTGATTTCCATCCAATTTTTCTGAGGCTCCTGTGTTTATATTTTACATCTTCAATCTGGAAGTCAGGATTCCCTCACTTTCATCATTTTCTGATGAAACCCTCTTCTCTATCTTCTATATTACTTCACCAGTCTTTCATCTATCAATAAATTTGTGATTCTACAGCTGAGTTTCTGAGCATTAATGAAGAAAATCAGTCAGATGTGTAGAGTGATGATAATAAGATATCTTATTTTTATCCTCAGTAATGCCTGCACATTATTCTGTTTCCATTATCTGTTTCTTCTCCAATTCTTTCTTGCAATGGTTTCAAATTGTTACGTATACCTTCAACTTCCTATTTCTGCGTTTTTTCTTTTTTGAGAAAAATACTTCTATTTGTCATGAAAAACAGACAGCAAGGTAATAATACCTTTTTTGGTACTACATATCCCTGCCCCATCTAAAAATGTTTTTATATTCATCATCTTTTTTTATATCTGTTTTAATATTCATATCTTATATTCACTATATTTGCTATCAGTCCTTTCCTCTGATAGCACTGGGAAAATATTTCTCCTCTACCCAAGACACAGGTGGAAAATGTATCTGCTTGTGTGCTGAATGCCTTTGGCATCTTCATAAAAATTGCTTTATCCCTGTCTTTCCTTTATTTTGAAATCCTAACACTCTTTTTCCTGTTCACCCAGCCTCTGAATGTTACTAAAGCCCTTCTTTTACAGCCAAACAAGTCACAACATCCCCTACTAGCAGTCTCCACTCACTGCTTTTAAGGTATTACATTCCTATTTATACTTTAACATTTTTACTATACATACATTTATAGTAAAAAGTATATATAGCAGGTTTGTGCAGCTTAAAAAAAAATAAAGAAATAAACACCCATTGACAATTTCCCTAGCTTAGGATATGGAAAATCATCAAGAAATATAAAGCCTCTTGCATGCTCCTACATAATTACATCACTTTACATTTCTCGAGAAGTAGAAACCATCCTGCATTTTATACGCTTTTACTAGGTCTTACCACATATGTATACTTTGTTTTTTATATAAATAATTTTATATAATATGCATTGTTACATGATTTTATTTTTTTGATCTTGTTACTTTGAGATCTTTCAGTATTGTATGTACTGCTTTATTTTATTTCTTTTTCACAACTGTATAATATTTATTGTATGAAAATGCCTTAAGTTGTTCAGCCATTCTATCACTGCTGTTGGGCAGGTGGCCTGTTTCCAAATTGCTGCTAGAATGAACAATGCAATTATATATATATTCATGCTTATGGCTCCTGGTGACTTTTGCAAGGCTTATATTTTCACTTTTCGTAGTAAATTTTAATGAGCATAATTTTAATTTTAATATGTTTGAAGTCATCAATCTTATGCATATTTTGACATTTTTCTTGATTATAGAAAGCTTCTCGGCTTCAAGTTTGTAAAAAACACTTTTCCATATTTCGCTTAAAGGGTTTTAAAATTTTAAAATGTTCGATTTTACATGTAAGCCATTCTTATACCAGCAACTGTTTTGATGAATGGTGTAGATAGGATAAAAAATATATTTATTGAATATTGGACTCCTTCTGCACTGATCTAAAATGCCAGTTCTGTTAGATACCAGATTCTCAATTAAGGTCTTGGCAACACTTTGAAAATTTTATTTTAGTATCAAATAAATATGCATGCACAAACATACATATACACATATACACATTATGTGCTTTTTCTTAATAATTTTTCTTTTTATGAATGAAATTTATGATCTTTTGTTTTCATATCATTATTTAACTAATTGGAACCTTTTAATATTATTTAAAAGATTCTTTATTCTGTGTTCTGTGTAATGAAAATGTTAGTAGGTTTTTACAAGGTTTTTCCTTATAAATATATAAGTATTGAATATCAATTTTATGTGTTAGGTATGATCTATTTTCTGCTTTTACTTAAACACTTTGGAGTTCATATCTGTATTTGTAAAAGCACCTCTAAAACTTGATAACCATTAAAACATCAATAACATTTAATATGTAACAACATAAATTTGAAGTAATTAAGGTTAATTTAAACTCTCCCCCCCTCCTTTTCTGAGGCCCTTTGTTCTATTACTAGATCTGCATTCTCTCCTTGAATAATATCGTTTAACCCATGTATTTAAGTAGTCTTTATTTCCTTGTTAACTCACAAATTTATATCTCCAGCTTTGATCTGTTTTTCGAGCTCATGAATTTCAACATTCAATTTCATGTCTATACTAGGATAGCTGATATACACATCAACTTCACTCTTTTATTTCTTCCAACCCTCTTAGCCAACTCAACCTGTTCTTCTTTGAGGCTCCCATAGCTCTGTTTATGGACTCATTACCTACATAGCTGCTCAAGTGCCAACCTGAGGACATACAGTTAATTGGTCTTTTTCTTTCTGTCCTTATAGTTGATCCATCAGTAATTCACATCTATCTACAATATAACTAATTCTCACTTCGAAACTTGAGTAATCACACTTCGTTTCTTCTGCTACTATTCACAGTCACATTCATCTCTCAGCACAACTGCTGCAGTAGCCTAATTGATTTCCTTTATGCTTAATTAAACACTTACCCAACAAAACCCATTTTCTATAAAGGATCTAGAAGTATTATGCTACTTCTCTTGTTAAAATATTTCAGTCGCTTTACATTATGCTTAGATTGAAATCTAAACATTGTCTTGGAGCCAGATTATGCCTACCTTCTGCCAACCCACTCTCATTCCAGGTCCCCTTTCCTCACTATGAAAAAAAAGACACATTCATGTTTTTCCCTTGAATATGTCCTATTTTTGCCCGCCTCTTAGCTTTTACGATTTCTTTTTTCTCTGCCTTGAATGTTCCGCTACCTTATCTTTACATTCCCTGATACATTCTTTTACATTCTCTTCTCTGCTAAACCGTCTCGGCAGTGTGCTCACTGTGCTCGCTCATTCTGACATAGCTCCTTCCCACAGTCGCTTCCTGTCACATAAATCTGTTCTTTCTGTTTATAATAGTTATCAGTATCATCATTTATATTATTCAGCTCTTTGTTTACTTATTTATTATCTATCAACTGGAATGAATGCTCTATTCTTTCTACTCTTTCCTCTTTAGTGTCTTATTCCCATTACATTTCAAAAATGCCTGGTACAAAAATAGACATTCAATACATAGTTTTAAAATTATAGAGTATATGAAGGGCAAACTACATTCAGACATACACATCCAATTTTTTTAGAATTATTTACCGTGACATTCTATTCTGTTGTTCAGTTTTCCCAAATGTAGATGGTAGGTTTTACTTTGAAGAAGTAAACTTGCTTAAATGGCCATAAACTGGTGAAGAAACATAGCAACTAATAATTAAAAATATGTTAGCAATAGATTAAATAGAATAATTAAAATCTAGCATCTAAATGACCTTGAGAGAAAAATTATCGGCTATGTGGACTTGGAAACTTTATAGTATATTAGTTTTAGGTAATATATATTAAACCTGAGATACAAACATATATATATATATGCATTCACAGAAGTTATATCAATTTTAGTACTGACATACATATAGTAGTTGACTATTTTTTGACACAACTTTATAAAGATCAGTACAATGATATATTTATTCATTATCAATTTTTTATATAATACCCAAGGGAAAGTAAAGTGCAGTAGCTCATCATAATAAAGTAGCACATACAGATTAGATTTTGAATGTTCTGTAATGTACTATTGAGAGACTACCAATTCTTTCATTCCAAGGAAAGTTTCTACTTCATTAAGTCTCTGAAAAGCGTGTGAATAATATTCCTAGACTTAGAGAAATTTACTATTGCTTTGCTCTCTTATACTTTAGTCAGGAATAGCTACCTTTAGTGATAGGTGCATAGTCCTAACTCAAACGGTAACATGATAGACTTGTTGAGAATCCTGGCAAGTGATTAACATCAAAATAAAACAGACATCATAACTACATCTTCAACTAGTGTTGTTGAATACAAATTAGGATGAGATCCTGTTCTGAGATTCTATTTTATAGTATCACAAAAAAGTAGAAATAATAGTATAACTTGGATTCTTATCTTACAGCTTACTTTTCAGAGCTAGTCATAATTTCTGTAAAGTATAAAATATAAAAAAATTGCATTATTGTCAATAATTTTATTTTTTATTTAATTTAGAAATGTAAAAATTTATGCCTTAGTAGAATGATTTAGTAATGTACGGGAAAGGATTACTATATTATTATTATATTTTACTAATTTTCTAAAGTAGCTGGTATCAAGTGCTAAATCCGTGTATTTCAGTAGCCCCATTAAGATCGAGTGGATAATAATATTAATGGCTTTCCTCATGATATTGTACAGATTATAAAGTGCTTGGGGATAAAATGTGATGTGTGCATGCCCTAAATATATCTGTTGAAAATTTTAATGTATTTAAGGCTTTAAGGAAGATATCTTTGAAAAATTATAGCTTATGAATTATGTATATTATCATTATGTTTCTTAAAAATGTTGACTTTAAACTACTGGATCCTAATTAAGGATACTAAAATTTTCTGAAAAATATGTGTAAATTTTGAAAGTATTTCAAAAATCATTGGGAAAATCTCTTCAACTATTTCATGACAGTGAAATAATACATATTAGGAAAGAAGAAATGGAAAAATTATTTGCAATCCTCAGGAACACAGTACACTGTAGATTTAAGTGATTGTGATATCAAGTTTAGTTGAACTTTGCGATGTTGTCGCAAAGTATAGAGTAGTCTAATATATGGTAATTTGAGGTGAAACTATTTAAATTTCTTATTATAAATGATTGGGAATAAATTTAGCTTGGTCATTTAATTTTACGTTCAGCAAGAAAAAAATAGCATGTAACATTTAATTACTGATATAAGAAAATGTTTATATTAATAAATCAAGGAAAATCATGGAAAATAAATGTCTGGAATGTATGTTTATTCTGACTGTTTTTCCTTCAAAAAGGCATCACTCTAGAATGATGGAAATGTTGGTGATGATTCCAGGAATCTTTAATAAGTTCTTTCATCAGACGATAGGTAAAAGAAATTCACTGAAGTTATTATGTGCCGATATAGAGGCACATTGGTAACTTAGGGCAATGTTAATTTCAAAATCCTAATAGACTAAACAAATACATTCATGTGTGATCAGTAGTCCTTTATGATATTACACATCATTTTGGCATGTCTTTTAAATGTCAAAATGGGTGTTAACTATGGCTAGTCATTGTCACATGTGATTTAGTGTAAGATGGTATATATTTGGTAAGACAATTATAAACTTTTCCTTACAAGAAAATTTTCAGTCAGTATTTGACAACTGGTTTCAGGTTCAATAGGCAAATTAACATCAGTAGCCAAATTCTTAAATTTTGAAAACATATTCAAGTGCACGCACACACACACACAGGTGAGAAGAAATAAACCTGTAGAGTTTCAATTACACTTAAAATAAAATAACTCTATGTAATTAAGATTTGCAGAAAGACACTGAATAAAATATAAGATTAATAATAGGCCTCATTTGTATATTCCATTGATTAAAATATTTGATTTATAATTAATCTACAAGTAATCATATGTCTTATCCTCTGAAGATAAAATGCAAATACTATTAAAAAATCAAAGAAAGATGCAATAATATAGTGGTTATTAATATT
>RJWJ010029238.1:0-20807 GCA_004363605.1 Indri indri
ATTGTGTCTCAGAATGAGCAATTTTAACAGAGACATAAAGTATACAAATGGGAAGAGAATTTGATTTCACTTAATTTTATCTGATAGAACTTAACACTTGAACAACTGCTGTTTGCTGGATGTTAAGAGTTTTAAAATTCCCCTTTCTCCCTAATGGATCCCAAAGAGAAATGTATCTATTTGTTTCATCGCAAATGTTCAATTGCAGATTTGGGGGATAATAAAAGCTTCGCCTTACTATTTAATTATTCAGTTGACTGCTAGAAAGATTAAGTTACCCAAATGGGCTTGTAACTCAGAAATGATAATACATGTTCATTTGAAAAGATAGCCATGTAATTCCAAGACAAACTGGTGGCAATCTAGATTTTTATTATGACAGTAGCAATTTGGAAATTATGCAAAAAGTTGCAGCAAAATTGACAGTCATAAGTTGGCTTTTTTACTTGATAGCCTTCTACATGCTTTCTGCGACAAACAGTATGGTCTTGAAATGTCTGCATGGAACACCCAAAGTGAATAATTGCATAAAAGGTAACAATGAGACATTTTTAAATATAACATTTTTCTATTCAGTGAATATATTTTCTATAAGAAGAGTTTGATGTATATTTAATATTAGACCTACTTCAAAATACGTACACATCACTAACGGGAAAATGCATTAAAAGCAAGCACCATATTATCAATTTCTGGTAAAACTTTAAAATGTTGTCATTAATTATAGATGGAGCATTTTCCTGTGATATATTCCTATTGGCTTGACACCTGGCAGAGCCTGCACCACTGTGTTCACTTTCTCTGTTACATAGCGTTCAGTCCCTCGGGCCATTATTTCTGAGGGAAACCAAGCAACAAAACTGGAAGCCTACATGAATGATTCATACTAGAGCACTCTAGAACATTCTGCCCAATGGGATATGCTGCTCGACTAATCCGAATTGATGGCTGGAGCTTCTGTGGTGTCACAAGGAAGTGATCCACTTACCAGATCTTGGAGATTAGCTAAGCAGCGTCCCCTTGGTCCCCTTGCCAGCAGGAAGTATTTGCAACTTTATCATGATGAAGCATTTCCTAAACAAACACACATGCACATTGCAAAATGGTTGCTTATCTCCAGCACCTCTGAGACATTTAGTAGTATCTTTATTTCTTTTGTATTTAATAACCTCTTATTATTATAGAAGCAGCACATTTATATTCATAGGAAATTAGAAAACACAGACAAACAAGCAAACAAAAACTTCACGTTCCCATCTCCCGGAATTACCATGTGTTATAGCTTAGTACATATGCTTCTGAATCTTTCTATGTTTGTATGGATATTTGTATTCATATACACAATTTGTGTGTTGTTTTGCCAACATGCGATGACATTCTACATACCGTTCTACAACTCAACGTTTTCAGTCAATGGTCTTGACCTTTCCATATCAGTACATTTTTATGTCATTGAATAGCTACACCATATTCAAATTTCCCCAGTTAAACTAAAAAGATCCTTATAACCGGTTTGTCATATCCAAGAATCCCACTGAGAAACCTATCTGGCTGTATCTCTCCAATCTGTCATGATTTCCTCTTTGAGGACATTTATTTGTTGAGGACATTGGACCGGTTTTCCTGTGGACCATCTCACCTTCTAGATTTGTCTGGTTGCTTCCTCGTGCCATGTAGCTGATTCCTATACCCCTCTGTCATCTAACTAGAAGGTAGATCTTAAGGACTGATGGATTTATGACAAACATTTTTGGCTAGAATATACCATAGGTGATTCTGTATCTAGAACTGCACTATGCAATGTGGTAACTACCAGTCACATGCAGCTATTTACATTTATGCTTAAATCAATTAAAATAGAAAATTCAGTTCCTCAGTTTCACTAGCCACACTTTGGGTGCTCAGTAGCTACATGCAGCTAGTGGCTACCACATATATATATATATATATATATATATATATATATACACACACATATATATATACATACACACACACACACACGCACACACACATACACACACCCCAAATATTTTTTATCCACTCATGAGTTAATGGGCTCTTAGATTGATTCAATATCTTTGTAATTGTAGATTGTGCTGTGATAAACATACAAGTGCATGTGCCTTTTTCATATAACTTATTTTCCTTTAGGTAGATACCCAACAGTGGGATTGCTGGATTGAATGGTAGGTCTACCTTTAGTTCTTTGAGGAATCTCCATACCGTTTTCCATAGAGGTTATACTAATTTACATTCCCACCAACAGTGTGTCTTATACATTTCTATACTTATAAAAGTTGATTTTTGACTGTATCTATGCCAACGTCTATTGTTTTTTAATTTTTAAATAATGGCCATTCTGACAGGGGTGGGGGGTACCTCATTGTGGTTTTAATTTGCATTTCCCTGATGATTACTGATGTCGAATATTTTTTCATATGTTGGCTATTTGTATATCTTCTTTTGAAAAATGTCTGTTTTTGTCTTTTGCCCACTTTTTAAAGGAATTTTTTTTTTTTTTTTTTGCTGATTTGTTTGCATTCCTTATAAATTCTGGATATTAGTCCTTTGCCAGCTGTATAATTTGTGAGTATTTTCTTCCATTCTGTAGGTTTTCCTTACTCTGTTGGTTATTTCTTTTGCTGTGCAAAAGTCCCATTTATTTATTTTTGTTTTTGTTGTATTTGTTTTTGTTGTATTTGCTTTTAGAGTCTTAGTAGTAAGTTATTTGTCCAGGCCAATGTGCAGAAGTTTCTCCTGTTTTCTTCTAGAATTTTTGTCTGCTTTGTCAAAGATCAGTTGGTTATAGGAGTATGGTTTTATTTCTTAGTTCTCTATTCTGTTCCAATGATGTGTGTGTCTACTTTTATACAAGTAACATGCTGTTTTGGTTACTGTAGCCTTGTAGTATAAGGCTATAGTAATGCGATGTGAAGTCCAATAATGTGTGCCTCCAGATTTGTTCTTTTTGCTTAGGATTGTCTTTTCTAATTCTTTGAAAATGATGTTGGCATTTTGATGGGAATTTCTTTGAATCTATAAATCACTTTGGGCACTGTGGACATTTTAACAATATTGATTCTTCTAATCCATGAGCATGGATTGTTTTTCCATTTGTTTGTGCCATCTCTGATTTCTTTCATCAGTGTTTTGTAGTTCCCCTTGTAGAGATCTTTCACCTCCTTGGTTAAGTATATTCCTAGCTATTATATTTTATTTTTGTACAGCTATTTGAAATGCTATTGAGTTTTTTATTTGAGTCTCAGGTTGGCTGTTATTAGTGTATAGAGATGATACTGATTTGCGTACATTAATTTTGTAACCTGAGATTTTACTGAATTTATTTATCAATTGTAGGAGTCTTTTGGAGGAGACTTTAGGGTTTTCTAGCTATAAGATTATATCACCCACAAATAGGGATAGTTTGACTTACTCTTTTCCAATTTGGAAGCCCTTTATTACTTTCTCTTGCCTGATTGCTCTGGCTAGGACTTCCAGTACTATGTTGAATACAATAGTACTTGTCTTCTTCCAGTTTTTAGGGGGAATGCTTTCAACTTTACCCTGTTCAGTATGATGTTGGCTGTGGGTCTATCATATATAGCTTTTAATGTTTCGAGGCAAGTTTCTTCTATGCTTAGTTTGTTGAGGGTTTTTATGATGGAGGGCTGCTGGATCTTATCAAATGTTTTTTTCTACATCTATTGAGATGATAATATAGTTTTTAAAAAAATTCTGTTCATGTGGTGGATCATACTTATTGATTTGCATATGTCAAACCCTCCTTGTATCACTGGGATGAAGCCTACTTGATCATGGTGAATTATCTTTTTGATGTGTCATTGGATTTGGTTTGCTAGTATTTTTTATTGAGGATTTTACATCTGTGTTCATGAGGGATATTGGTTTATAGTTTTCTTTTTTTGTTGTGTCCTTTCCTGGCTTTGGTATCAGGGTGACACCCATGGCTTTGTAGAATGAGTTAGGGAAGACTGCCTCCTTTTCAAAGTTATGGAACAGTTTCTGTAGGATAGATACTAGTTATTCTTTGTAGGTCTGGTAGAATTTGGCTGTAAATCTGTCTGGCCCTGGGCTTTTTTTTGTTGGGAGGTTTTTAGTATTGTTTCAATGTTGCCAGTTGATATTTGTCTGTTCAGGATTTCTATTTCTTCCTGATTCAAGCTTTGGAGAGTGTGTGTTTCTATAAATTCATCAATTTCCTCTAGATTTTCTAGTTTGTGTGCATAAAGGTATTTATAGTAGTCTTTCATATTTCTGTCATATGATCTTTCATATTTCTGTGGTATTAGTTATAATGTTTCCTTTTTCATTTCTGATTGAGCTTATTTGAGTCCTTTCTTTTCTTGGTTAATGTAGCTGGTGGACTGTAGACTTCATTTATCTTTTTAAAGAACCAACATTTTGTTTCATTGATCCTTTGTTTTGTTTTGTTGGTTTCAATTTCAATTAGTTCTGTGCTAATCTGTGTTATTTCTTGTCTTCTGCTAACTCTGGGTTTGGTTTGTTCTTGTTTTTCTAATTCCATGAGGTGTAACATTAGATAGTTAATTTGCGATCCTTCTGTCTT
This sequence comes from Indri indri, assembly GCA_004363605.1. Lineage (NCBI taxonomy): Eukaryota > Metazoa > Chordata > Mammalia > Primates > Indriidae > Indri > Indri indri. Next base: position 4,592 of record RJWJ010029238.1, read on the forward strand.
GTTAATGTAGGCATTTAGTGCTATGAGCTCCATTCCTAGCACTATCTTGTTTTTTTGTATACCAGAGATTTTGGTAGCTTATGTCACCATTGCCATTCAATTCAAACCATTTTTGGATTTCTATCTTGATTTCATTGTTGACCTAAAGATTAGCAGCAGGTTGTTTAATTCCCATGTATCTGTATAGTTTTGAGTGTTCCTCTTGGAATTGATTTCTAGTTTTATTCCACTGTGGTCTGAGAATATACATGGTATGATTTCAATTTTTCTGAATTTGCTGAGACTTGTTTTGTGGCCTAACATATGGTCTATCTTAGAAAATGTTCCATGTACTGATAAAAAAGAATGTATATTTTGCTGTTTGAGGGTAGAATGTTCTGTAAATGTCTGTTAGGTTCATTTTTTCTAGAGTCTCATTTAAGTCCAGCGTTTCTTTTTTACATTTCATCTGTCCAGTTGTCAATGGAGTGTTGCAGTCCCCTAGTATTATTATGTTACTGTTTATTTCGTTTCTTGGATCTAGTAGTATTTGTGTTATGAATCTGGTAGCTCTGGTGTTAGGTGCATGTAGTTTAGGATTGTTATATCTTCTTGTTAAATCAATCCCTTTATCATTATATAATGACCAACTTTGTCTTTGTTTACTGTTTTTGGTTTAAAGTCTGTTTTATCTGTTATAAGAATAGCTACTCCTGCTCACTTTTGGTTTCCATTTATGTGGACTATTTTTTCCAGTCCTTTACCTTGAGTCTATGAGACTCTTTATGAGTAAAATTGATTTCTTGGAGACAACAGATATTTGGGTTGTGTTTTTATTAACCATTCTGTCAATCTATGTCTTTTAAGTGGGGCATTTAGACTGTTTATGTTCAATGCTGATATTGATCTGTGAGATACTGTTGCCATTGTCATGTTAATTGTTACCCAGTTGGTTTCTATTCTCCCTTGTGTTACTGTTTTATAAGAGCTGTGATTTTTTTTTTTTGCGAGTTTTTGTACACTGGTGAGTACTGACCATTCTTTTCTGTGTTTAGAACACTTTTCAGCATTTCTTATAGAGAAGGTCTAGTAGTGACAAATTCTCTTAGTGTTTGCTTGTCTGAAAAAGATTTTATTTCTCCTTTATTTGTGAAACTTAGTTTTGCAGGATACAAAATACTTGGTTGACAGTTATTCTGTTTAAGAAGACTAAAGATGAGAGTCCCTTCTGCCTTGTAAGGCTTCTGCTGAGAAGTCTGCTGTTAATCTGAAAGGTATTCTTTTGGAAGTTACTTGATGCTTTCATCTTGCAGCTTGTAGGATGTTTTCCTTTACTTTAACTTTGGCCAGATGGATGAGTATGTGCCTTGGTGATATCCTATTTGCAAAAGATCTTCCAGGAGCTTGATGACCTTCTTGTATCTGGATGCCTACATTTTTAGCAAGACTAGGGAACTTTTCCTCCATTATTCCTTCAAACAGGTTTCCATGCTTTTTTATTTTTCTTCTTCTCCCTCAGGGATACCTATGATTCTTATATTTGAATATTTTACATAATCCTATATTTCTTGGTGACTTTCTTAATTTTTTTAATTCTTTTTTCTTATTTTTGACTCTCTGGGTTAATTCAAAAGCCTTGTCTTCAGGCTCTGAAATTCTTTTTTTTGCTTGGTCTAGTCTGTTGTTAAAACTTTCCACTGTATTTTGAAATTCCCTAAATGCCTCCTTCATTTCCAGAAGTTCTGTTATGTTTCTTTTAAAAGTATCTATCTCTTTAATAAATTTTTCATTCATGTTCTGAATTATATTTTTGGTTTCTTTGTGTTGATTTTTAACTTTCTCATTGACCCCATTGGGTTTATTTGTGATCTATATTTTGAATTCCATATCTGACATTTCAAAACTTTCTTTTTGGTTAGAGTCCATTGCTGGAGAGCTAGTGTGATCTTTTGGGGGAGTTGAAACAGCCTGCTTTTTCATATTGTCAGAGTTCTTACACTGGTTCCTTCTCATCTGGGACCTCTTCCCTCAGTTAAAAACAGCTTTGAAGTTCATCTGTTCTCCTCTGCCTGGAACTTTGCTGCTAGGTGGAGAGAGAGAGAGAGAGAGAGAGAGAGAGAGAGAGAGAGAGAGAGAGAGAGAGAGAGAGAGAGAGAGATGCTGCTTTTTGGCTTGTGCAGGTAGGCACCCGCTGTTATGTTGCTGGAAATTTGGGTTGGTTGGACCTCAGACTCCTGGGAGAGTGTTCAGATGCCAGTAGTAGTGGACCAGGTCAGGTAATTCCTAGTGCCTGGCCCCTGGATGGCATGCCTGAGTACTGGGGGAACCAGATTGAGACTGAGCTGGCAAACTTGTTCTCAAGCCTCCCTAGGTTCAGGCGCTGGCTGTCATAGTAAGAGGTGGGGTGCTCTCCTGCTCCAGAAGAATGCTTAGTCAGGAGAAGGGCAGATGCACTGTGAGCCTGTGACAGGAGGGGTGGGCCCCTCTTGACAAGATTAGTAGAGGTGGGCAGCTATGGGACATACAAGCTCTCTGAGCACTGACAGTGATCTCTGTCCTTTGGAGCACAAAAGCACCCAGATTCCCAGCTCCCGCCCTGGCCCAGCTGCAGCAGGGGTGGTGGAGGCAGCTCAACCTGCTGTATGCGGGGCTACCAGACTGGCCGAGGACTGTGGCTGAAATGCTCTAGCAGGGGAGGTGCAGTTGTACCAGGGACTTGCCTCTAGGGAGTGTAGGCTCCTCACAAAAGAGGCAGGCAGCTCACAGCTCAGGGTGAGGACTGCTAGTCCTGCCTTCCCTTGGAGGAGGCAGTAGCTTTTGTAGCTTGAGGCATGCAAAAGTGCTAGCTGTTTATTTTTAGAGGGAAGGGAGTGAACCCCAAGCTCCATGGAGGCCTCGGTGTAACAGGTGCTGTAGCAGAGGCAGGGCAGCCACTCCCAAGTGCCCTGGCTTAATGTTCCCCTGTGGAACACTCACCAGTTCTGAGTGGAAAGCAGCCATGGCTACCTCTGTGGCGAGGGGTGGGGTAGGCGAGGAAGGGATAGGGAGGAGAAGGCCCTGAATGGTGGGGAGCATCTCCACTGGGAGGGGTGCAGACAATTTTGGGTCCTGTGCCAGGGGCTCTCTAGTGCAGGAGAGTGTGCATTCCACCTTCCTCTGTCATAAAAAGCATTCGTGGCATTTCCCAGTTCCCTTGGGGCAGCGTGCCTCATGGGTCAAAACTCCAGGAACACTGTGACTCTCCTGCATTTCCCCATTCCTTTGTGGTTGTCACAGTCCAAGTGGGTGCTGGGGAATGTTTCTGTGGAATCCAGTGACAGAGAGACTGTAGGCTGTGACTTCTTGGGCTCGATAGAGGCACATGGCAAGTGCACAGACAATATGGTGCCTGCCCTCTCAGCTAGGGTCTTTGGTGAGGGAAAGTGACCCTACACGGGCCTGCCACCCAGTGCTCTGCTCCCAAGGAGCTCTCAGTTCGCCAATGGCAGCAGCACCTGGATTTGTTAGGGTGGAAGGGCTCTCTCATAGATCAGGAGCTGGCAGACCACCACAGGTATGAAGGGAGGAAAAGTAAACACTCCCACTCACCCTTTCTGCCAGGCTCTGAATCCCTCTGGGGTTCCACCAACATTTTTGCCCCATCTTGTTCTGCTCCACTACTTTTTCCCACGGGATCTCCGATAAGGGTGGATTCTGGCACCTTTCCCGCAGTATTTCACCTGGGCTATGCTTTCTCACCTGAAACTTCTTCCTGTATTTGGGACAATCTGGCGACCGATGTCTCTAGTCAACCATCTTTCCCCCATCCTTGTTTTAAGTATCTTTATGAAGTCAAATTTTACTTATTATTAAATGCATTTTATCTGTAATCATTATTTTAAAAATTTTTTATTGTGGTAAGAATACAATAGGAGATCTACTCTCATTTACAAATTTAAATATTTATTAAAAAACCAAAATTTTAAGTGTACAGTACGTCATTGTTGACTATAGACGCGATGTGGTACAGCAGATCTAGAGAACCTACTCATCTTGCTGGCCTGGAACGTGGCGCCTGTTCATTAGAAACTCCCCATTTCCCCCTCCCCCCAGGTCCAGCTCCTGTCAACCACCACTCTGCTTTTAGATTATATGCGTTTGACTCTTTAAAATACCTCATAGAAGAGGAATCATGTAGTATTTGGCTTCACGTGACTGGCTTATTTCGCTTAGCATAACGTCCTCTGGGTTCATCCATGTTGTCACATGTTGCAGAATTTCCTTCTTTTTAAAGGCTGAAATTTTTCATATACCTGTTGGACACTTGTATGTTTTCTTTGGAAAACTGTCTATTTAAGTCCTTAGTCCACTTCTAAAATTGGGTTATTAATTTTTTTCTATTGATTGTAGGAGTTCCTTATACATTTTAGAGATTAACCCCTTATCAGGTATTTGGTTTATAAATATTTTCTCCTGTTCTGTAGGTTGCCTTTTCACTCTGTTGATTCCTTTGCCATGCAGAAACTTTTCAGTTGGATGTAGTTTCAGTTGTCAATTTTTGTTTTTGTTGCCTATGCTTTTGGTGTTGTATCCATGGAATCTTTGCCAAGACCAGCGTCATGAAGCTTTTCCCTATGCTTTCTTCTGGGAGTTTTATAGTTTCAAATCTTATGTTTAAGTCTTTAATCCATTTTGAGTTGATTTTGTGTGTTCGATGTAAGAGTCCAATTTCATTCTTTTGTATGTGGATATCCAGTTTTCCCAACATCAATTATTAGAGGCTATCCTTTCCCCATTGTGTATTCTTGACCATATATTCGTAAATTTATTTCTGGGCTCTCTATTCAGTTCTGTTTATCTGTATGTCTGTCTTTATGCTAGTACCACATACTGCTTTCATTACTGTAGCTTTGCAATATATTTTGAAACCAGGAAGTGTGATGCCTCCAGCTTCATTCTTTCTCAAGATCGATTTGGCCATTTGTGATCTTTTGTGGTTCCATATGAACTATACAATTGTTCTTTCTATTTCTATAAAGAAAATGCCATTGGGATTTTGATAGAGGTTGCATCGAATCTATAGATTACTTTGGGAAGTATGGACATTTTAACAATACAGTAGTCTCCCTTATTTGCAGGTTTGCTTTTGTGGTTTCAGTTACTCACAGTCAACCACAGTCTGAAAATATTAAATGAAAAATTCCAAAATAAATAGTTCATAAGTTTTTAATTCTGTGCTGTTCTGAGCAGTATGAGGAAATTTTGTGCCATCCCACTCTGTCTTGCCCGGGACATGAGTCATCCCTTTGTCCAGCATATCCACATTATATATGCCACCTACTCGTTAGTCACTTAGTAGTCATCTCAGTTATGAGTCTGAAAACACATAGTATATTTGAGGTTAAGTACTATCCACAGTTTCAGGTATCCACTGGCGGTCTTGGAATGTATCCCCCAATGATAAGGGGAGACTGCTGTATTAAGTCTTCCAAACCATGAACACAGGATGTCTTTCTGTTTGTTTATGTCTTGTTTAATTTCTTCCATCAATGTTTTGCAGTTTTCAGTATCCGAGTCTTTCACCTCCTTAGTTAAGTTTATTCTGATAGTTTATTCTTTTTGGTGCTATTGTAAATAGGATTGTCTTCCTAACTTCCTTTTCAGGTAGTTCACTGTCAGTGTATACAAATGCAACTTATTTTTGTATATTGGTTTTGTATCCTGCAACTTTCTGAATTTGTTTATTAGTTCTACAGGATTTTTAATGGAGTCTTTAGGGTTTTCCATATATGAGATCATGCCATCTGCAAACAAGGACAATTTTATTAATACCTCTTCCTTTCTGACTTGGATGCTTTTTATTTCTTTCTCTTGACTTAATCATTATTCTTTTTTTTTTTGAGACAGGATCTTGCTCTGTTGCCTGGGCCAGAATGCAGCAGTGTCACTGTAGCTCACTACAACTGCAAACTCCTGCCTCAGCCTGCTGAGTAGCTGGGACTCAGTTGTGTGCCACCATGCCAGGCTAATTTTTTTTGTATTTTTTGTAGAGATGGGGTCTTGTTATGTTGCTCATGTTGGCCTCAAACTCCTGGCCTCAAGTGATCCTCTTGCCTCCACCTTCTAAAGTGCTGGGATTACAGGCGTGAGTCACTGTCCCCAGCCTCATTATTTTTGATGCTCAATTGCCCCAGCCGTGGCCAGTGAAACTGCTTTCATACCACCTCCCATGTCATTTTGACACACATTTATTAATATTGGAAAACTTCCTTGCTTTCTGATAGAACGAGCTATCTCAAGCTTACCCCATATCTTCCCTGCTCCAGACCTGGAATCAGCCATTTCTCTGAGGAGTTCCAGGTCCTTTAATATTGAATATATTGAAGAATAATCCAGATACTGTGATTCTGATTGCTACTGAGCAGGACTTTGCCTGCAGGCCATTCCGTTTACAGAAATGTAATATGGAGTCTACAAAGACTTCTTTTCTTAGCCTCCTAGTTTTCCTCTTTGTTCTTGAATTAGCTCACAGCAGTCCCACTGAAGGTGCAACCCTCTCCTGTGTTTGGCCATTTGGGGGATTTGCAGTTTTAGAAGATTTCAGAATTCTGCCTTCCTTCCTGTTGCACCATGGTTGATTTCACATCAGTTCTGCTACCTTTGGGTTTGGGGTTTTCTAAGGACTCTCAATCTCCTAGTTATGCTGAAGATGTTGGTGTTGTTCATGAGTTTTTCCTTTTCTTATTTGTGATGTTCTGCCTGCTTTTCAGAAATTGCAATAGGATGATTAAAAGCTGAGTGGCCATCAATCCTTCTAATCAATCCTCAATCCAAATAAGGGGTGGGCAAGTGACACAGGACATTAATGAGAATGCTTCATCCTCCTGGTCATGGCTATTGGTCAGGGAAGGGCACTGACACAAATCTACCCAATAAAAAGCCATCTGGGACTTTTGCTGGAACTATTGGGCTAGAGGAGCTGAATGAATGAAATCCTGGAATTGCCAGTAGCTAATGGAGAGAACTTGACTGAGCCTAAAGCCAACATGGAGAAGAGGATAGAAAGGTGCGGAGAGACAGATTTCTGAGGACTTCATTTGCGTGTCCGGGTCCAGCATTCCCCAGAGTCAGACCAAATCTAGGTTTTTCCACTTACATGATTGAAAAAATTATATTGCTCAAATAAAATAATTAAGATGAATTGTTTGTCCCAGTGGGTGGCACATAGTAAGTGCCCAGTATATGCTATCATTGTTATTTTGAAAACCAATTTGAATTATGTTTCCATCATTTGCAGGTGCAATAACAATAACAACCAGGAGAATAATCTTAAAGATTTTTGAGAACTGTGCTAGGCACCTTACATGTTATTTCACTAAATCCCTTACTTCAAGCCATGAGATAAGTATTCTTATTCACATTTTATGGAGTTAAATAGAAACTGAGGCTTCAAGAAGCTTAGGTAAGTTGGTCACATAGCTAGTAAGTGGTAGAGTGAAATTTCAATCTTAGCATTTGGACAGAATCCATGCTCCAAATCCCTTAAAAATTGTTTGCGATTTAAAAATAATCAAAATGTATAGGCGCATGATGAAAGCAGCCAGAAAATCACCTATAACATTGTTCTTCATCAAGAAATATGTCCATGTGTTTAGAGTCTAAGCTTTGTTAATGGCTCATGAAGTTGGATGTTGCTCTGATTCTCCCAATAGTGCAACCATAAAGGGTCTAGACCAGATTTTATAACCAAATGTCCAATTTCCCTTTGCAGAATACTTCACATTGATTTCTTTGAAAACTGCCAGTTGAAACAATTAGCAGAGTCGCTGAACAACTGAACGTGGTGTCATAAACGAGACCATATTTCCAGGACAAAGCCTTATTTGTCCAGGGGAAATTCCGTTCTGTAGTCTCTCGCTGCCGAAGCAATGGGACTTCCCCTCCTTGATAAATATGAACGGCATGTTTCAAGCTATGCACTCTTTACTATTTAACGAAAACCATTTTCTTAGTGTTACAAATTGAATTAAATTACTATCCATTTTTCTTTTTAAATATGTTCAATAATAAAAAAGTTTAACCAAAGTCGTGTTATCGTTATAGATTCATTTTCACCCCGTCTCTTTACAGCACCTTTATAATGATCGTCGCATTACCGAACTCTAATGTTTTTCTACATCTCTGCTCAGAAAAAAAAAAAGAAAGAAAAAGAAAAGAAAAGAAAGAGGAAACAAACAGTAAAAAGAAACATAATGAAAATACTCTGTCCCAGCAATATCTAATTGCTACTTCTCTGGGGAAAATATTTTTTTTTAACGTACAATTATGTCACTTTTAATGTTTAATGATGATTCTCTTAAGTTTACAGCCAGCCTGTTTCTGGGAATTTAGTAATAATACTATTAATATGAGGTAGGTACTATTGCCATCCCCATTTTACAAATAAGAAATCACAAGCTTAGAGGGCTGAATAAGCTGACAAAAAGCACAGCTAGTAAGTGAAATGACATAAATCTGTATGATACCAACATCTATGCTTGTCCTTTCTACTTTTTCTCTTCTAATAAGAACTTACTGAGACTTGGGAGTTAGAGAGGATAACTCACATCTGCTCCAGGAATTGTTACTGCCAGAGCCCACGGTCCCGAGTTTATCCTCGGCGACCTTACTTGCTTCCCAGGGGACCGCCAACTGATGCCACCCACTAAGGAACCAAGGCTTTCTAAAAAGAGGAGAAAAGTCTTCCCTAGCCTAGAATGGTTCCCTGAGTGCCTTTTAAGTCCCCAGGATGACTGACAGCGGAGATATCCATTTCTAAAGGGGGAAGCCCACCGTTGTAGCACCTTGCTACAATGTACAGATGCATGGTGCCAGCCAAGGCAGAATGGAAAACCCCAAAGGCTGTGTCTGTCAGGCATGGGCCACATCATAGAAATGCAAAGTTGATTCCAAATACCTGGTGATTTCTTGGTGGGGCTCCTGAGCACCTTAGGATCCAGTGAATTTTCAATTTTCATCCAGTGTATGGGATGAGTGTTAGGGAGATCCATGGGAGTACGTGAATAAATGAATGGATATCATTCATTCAGATGAGTATATGAATAAATGAATGAATATCAAAACTGCCTATGATGCCTAGAGGAGCACACTGGAGCCCATAATCATATATTTAGAGTAAAGGAGAGCAACATCTGCTGTCCAGCAGATAACATTATCAGGAATTGTTAAGGAAGCAGTGGAGTTGGGGAAGTGTCAATGCACCAGTCCCTTGAACGGTTGGCACTTCTGCTAAAGCTACACAGAGCAGACAGTCGCTTGGAATTTGCCATCAGCCTTCTCCGTCATGTTTCAGCCCCAGGAGGGCGGTGGAGGCCGCCTTGGCAGCAAGGGTTCCATCAATGAATGATGAGCCAACCAACATCCAGGAGGGGCCTGCGGGCTTCCAGGCCTCAGGGTTGAGGGCTGGGAAACAGAGCTGAAAGTCAAACGCTTGCTCTTGAAAGCTCACAGCAGCTGGAGAAGATAATCCAGGTTGTGGGGTGAGCAGGGCAGATACTGGATCTGATTTGGGGGTGTGGCAAGACTCCCCTGGCCGAATGGCCTCTTCTTATTTAGCCACCCACCCCAGACTCCCCCCTTCCTCAGCCTCTGGGGCTAGGTCAAGCAGTGACTGACCCCTTCCTGTATCAGTCCTTGGCCCCTTATAGCCCGTGTCCCTTGATCCTTTTGTTAGAACAGCCACTTTTCACCCAATTTCCAGGTTAACCCTGAATAAAAGGCAGGATTCCTTTAGGCCAACACCTGTGGTTCAACATTCATTCTTCCTTTAGTCATTGAAACATTCACTGAGGATCTGTCACGTGCTGCACACTGAGGACAGCCTGGCATCATGGCAGACAGAGGCCATACCTTTACGGGGCCCACAGACTGGTGGGGAACACAGACAACTGAGCAAGTGACTACAGCTGAGCGTGTTGGCAGCCACGAGGAGCTCAGGGAAGTACACAGCAGGGGGACCGAAGCTGAGCTAAGGTGCATCTGAGCTGAGAGCAGAAGGGTAAGTGAGGGTCCTCAGGCAGGAGGGAACCTTCACGGTGTGATGGAGGGAAGGGTGGGGTCCAGGGTCTGCTGGCCTGGCTTCACATCCGGGGCAGGTCCATGTACCTATCTCAGCCTCCGTTTCCACATTTTACAATTGGGAATAATGACAATTCTTACCTCATAGGTTATTGTCCTCACAGATAAAGATTAAAATACATAATATTAAAATATAAGTTGTGTTAGTCCATTTGCATTGCTACAAAGAAAAAAACCCAAGTCTCAGTAATTTATAAAGAAAAGGGGTCTATTTGGCTCATGGTTCTGCAGACTGTACAAGAAGCCTGGCACCAGCATCTGCGTCTGGGGAGGGCTTCAGGGAGTTTCCGGTCAAGGTGTAAGGTGACAGGGAAGCAGGGGTGTCACCTGGTGAGAACAGGACCAAGAAAGGGAGGAGGGGGTGCCAGGCTCCTTTAACCAACCAGCTCTTGCTGGAACTGATAAAGTGAGAACTCACGGTATTCATGGTGGATCTGCTGCCATGACCCAAACACCTCCCACCACCCCCACGTTCCACACTGCGGGTCAGATTTCAACATGAGATTTGGAGGGGCTGAACATTCAAACCATAAGTTGTATTTACGTTGTAATACAAATATAAATATATTTATATGTAAAGCATGTTACTACAGTATCTGACAGCTAAGAAGGACTAGTAGGAAAAATAATTATTACGAATGGGGGTAGGAGAGAGTTCTCAATATTGAAGAACTAGCAAGTGTCACTAGAGATGAGGGGGGAAGAAAATGAGCTGAGGAATGTGTGAAAGGTTTGTCATGGCTATATCCTGTGTGGGGAGTGGGGAGTGTCTAGAACTGGGTTTGGACAAGCAAGGACCAGGGAGGGTCCCCTGTGCTGCCCGTCTCACCCTGAGGTGAGGCCTCTCTTTTAATGTCTGGACTGCGGGCCCATCTGGAAGTGTCTGGGCCCACAGACAGACTTCCCTCTCAGTCACTGGTCACCAATTTTTATTGCAGTCACCTCTTAGTACCCAGTTCTGTCTCAGGTCTGTTGTGCATAAATTCAGAATCATTTGGTTGCATGTGACAAAAACTGATTCTCTCTCCCTCTCTCTCTCTCTCTGTCTCACACACACACACACACACAAAGGAGAGCTCACATAACCGAGAGCTGAGCGATCTAGGCACAGTCATGGCTGGATCCAGTATTCAAACGGAATTGTTAGTAATCTGTTTCCATTCTCACTGTCTGCTTTTCTTTTTGCTCCCTTCATTCTAAACCATTCTTTTCTCTATGGTAGCAAGCTGGCCCTTAGCAACTCTAGGTTTATATTCTGAAAGCCCCGCCACCTTAGCAGAAAGAAGCTTCCTCTTTCTGTCCTTCCCGGCAGTTGCAGCCAAAGTGCCAGGGTTCGCTTTCCTATAACTAACTTGGGCCACATCCTCATTGCAAAAGCAATCGCTACAGTCAGCAGAGTGGAGTGCACTGATTGGCCAGACCAAGGTCACAGGCCTGCTCCTGGATCCAAAGGTCAAGGTCAGCTCCACCAGACTCGTAGGGACTGGGTGGTGTGGGGAGAGACGGGCCCTGCGCCCTTCCTTTGCCTGCTCTCAGATCTCTGCTTTGCACCACCAAGAACTACATCTTCTTGATGTCTTTGCCTTCTGGTTCTAGGGTAGATTTTGCCAATTGGGGACACTGATGGAAGATTAGAGAACAGGAGGAGAGAGAAGCCAATGCATTTATCCTCTTTCTGTTTTTCAGGTAATGTCACAGACAATGGCTGTGTCTCCTCTGTCCTCCCTCTCTTCCTGGTCCCTGCTCCTGCTGGTCAGACCCGCCATAGTCCTGGCATCCTCCCTCAGCCCTAAGTGTGGAAGAGAGTGCCTGTTATCACTAACCACTGCCCAGCCTGCCATGCACGGTTTGGCTTCTCAACCCTTCCATCAACTGCATAACCACTTCCCAACACACATTTCACTCTGCTTAAAATACCTGGAGTGGCCCTATTATGCCAACCAGATCCCGAATCATATAGTTCCCTAAAGAAAAATCCAGGAGAGAGAGTGAATGTCGGGCAGGCAAAATCGATAGGTGTCCCCTATGGATTAAATCCTTGTTTGTTCTTGCGAGTTCCTCCTCGCCCCATCCTGCCAGCCTGTGCCTGCCTTCCTGTGACTTTCGAACATGCCTCTTACATGCTGTCTTCCAGGAGGCTTGAAACGACAGCAACAGCAGCAAGCACTTCTAGGCCACACACTGGGCCAGGCACTGGTCTAAATGCTTTACAGGTGCTAACTCAGTACTCGGGACAACACTGTGACATAGGACCACCATGTCTCTGTTTTACAGATGAGGACACCAAGGCACAAAGAAGTAATTTCCCCAAAGTCAAAGAGCCAGCGAGAGGTCAGGGTAAGATTTGAATCTGGTGTTCTGGTTTCAGAACTCACCTCTTGACCAGGATACTGTCTCTTGGCAAGGAAGGGACCCGCTGAAGTCTGCAAAGATCCACGCTCCACAGCATCATTTGGACAAAGGTGGAAATCCCTCTATTCAGAGGTGACAGGCGCACCGCATCTGGAGCAGTGAATTTCCAATCCCCAATGTAGGCACCCACTGCCAGGAGGGCCTGTACGAGGCAGAGACGTCCTGAAATTTTGTTTGGGGTTTTCCTCTCAGCAGCTGCCAGCCACGGAGTATAGCTTGCCTACTCCTAATAAACTGAGTTATAAAGGGGATTAAAGCTCTATCTGCAAAAACCATTTGTGGCTTGCAACAATCACCGTGCTCGCAAGAAACGTGGCGGAGAATTCTGTGAAAATTGCACTAAAGCCGTGCCAAACCCTCGCTCAGCATTCCAGTTAGTAGGACCCTAATGAAATGAGGAAATAATCATGGGGCTAAGATGATGCCTAATTAAAGCTAAATTTAGCTACCTCTGGTTTTTCAGAGTTGTCATGAAATCCACTTCAACTCAGGCGATAATAATGGCAAACCAAGATAATGAGGAAAGGAATTTAATTGGAAAGGTGGAATGCCATCGATAGAATAATTAAGGTTTTTTTAAAAAAACAACACAGGGGCCACAAGAAATGGGCAGTTCTTTGGTTGACATTTTCAGTGATTTCACTGTGGCCTCGTGGCTTTTTGACTTTGGGGGAAAAAAACAAAGAAAGGAAGAGGAATATCAGGCAATATGGTGATTTTTCTAGCCATTTCCCATGGCACTTAGTGAACCTGGTGGGTGTCTCATTGCAACATAGTGGGGGAGCCCGTGAAGGACCAGGGCTCTAATTACGAGGCAGGGCGGATTCCAGCTCTGCCCTTCCTGACAACTCCGTGGCAGGGCCTCAGAGTGACACCGCAGGCCTGGCTCTAAATTAAATTGGGAGGAAAGGGGAGGTGAGGCGGCGTGGGGAGCTGGCAGTCTGCGCCAAGTGAGTGCTTTAGAGCCCAGCTGCCTTGCCTAGGAGGCTTTGCTTTCTCTTCAATTGGTATATGACACTGACAAACAATCGGGAAGTGTCTGCGAAGCTTCTAGTTTCAGAAAACAGGAGCATAGAGGGGGCTGAGGTGAGAGGTGAGGAAATGGTTGACAAAGGAAATATCCTTCACAGCCAAGATTCTGACACACACACACACACACACACACACTCACACACACTCTCACACACACACACACACACAGGCTCCAAGAAGGCCTTTGGCTTTATCTGATTTTCTGCCTTTCTGCCGCCCTCAGAGGCAGGAAAAGGAAATAAAAATCTGAACATTGATTATATGAACATTGACCTACCCTCTAACCCCAGAGAGAAGTGAGTGAACACATACGTGAATTTCTCATAGAACCGTCTAGGCACCAAGCACTTTGTCTTACTTAGCCTGTAATGCAATGCTAAAAAGTAGCTATCATTACCTCCGCTTCACAGATTAAGGAACCAAGACTCTGGGAAATTGAGCAACTTGCCCCAAAATCGCAGAACAGCAAGTAGCACAACTGGGATTCAAGCCAAAGACGGCCAGATTGCAGTACAATACTGCCTCCTAGCTACTTCATGCACTAGTGTCGAAATGTCACTGTGTGCTATATACCCTGCTTATGAGAGATGTCTGTTGTGAAGATGTTTTTAATACGGTTTTTAAAAATGCTAAATTTTTACTGCTAAATTTCAGCTTAAAAAATCCAAGTAACGAACAAAGGAGATCTTCTCAAACAGCTCTGAGCTTCATCGTAACTACTCAAGAAGGTACATAAATTAGCATGTTCTTTTAAAGGGAAATAATGCCACACAGGAAATGAATCTAAGGTTTTTCAATACTTCTAAAGATAAGGCGCAATGAGAAAAGAGATGAACTTCACATGTATATGCATATGTGTGTTTACAATCAACTTTAATATGAAGCTAAGAATATTCAGAGTCTTTGCCCTTCCCCAACCTCTAAAGAGAATCCACTCTGCTAATTCCGATGCCTGCCTTTCCCACGCTGCCAGGCTCCATGGCATTGGTTCCCAAAGGGTGGTGCAGGGAGGAAGGCTGTGAGGGCAGACCAGGGTGACAAATATACCAGATAATAAATCCCCTCTTTGTCACTTTATGAGACAATCTGACTTAGGTAATTTAAGTGATTTAAGATAGTGTCCACCCGCAAATAATAAAGTGACCCAGGAAAGAGAATTCTAAATACCAGATGCTCGTCATAATTTAATCGCTTCAATGCTAAAGATGGTATTTTCCTAAACTGGTTGCAATAACGTCTCCCTTCCCACATGCCCTTCTTGCAATGTGACTCTGGCAGTCCCCTCATTGAGAGGTGGGTCTAAGTTCTCTTCCTGTGAGTTTTGGCAGGTTTGTGATCACAGTGGAGCACAGCGTCATACTGCGACACTATGTGACTTCTGAGGCTTCGCCAGAAAAGGCCATAAAAGGCTTGGCCATAAAAGGCAACACGGCATCTACCATGCTGTCTCAGGACGCTTGCTCTTGGAATCCAGCCGCCATGCTGTGAGGAATCCCAAGCAGCTGTGTGAACAGGCCAAGTGTGGATATACCAGTCGGCAACACCAGCTGAGGTCCCTGCAGGCATCAGCATCAATGGCCAGACGTGAGTCAGACTTCCGATGATTCCACACACCAGTCCGAGTCACCTCCAGCCTTCCTAGTGAGGCTCTGGACATTATGGTGGGGAGACAAGCTGACCCCTCTGGACTGCCCTTCATGACCCACAGAATCATGAGCACAGTGGTTGCTGTTCAATGCCATAACTTTGGGGTGGTTTTAAAAACTGTAATAGCAACAAGAATAAAGGCCCTTTCTTTCATCCTTCTCGTTTTTTAAGTCCCAAACACTGCCTTCCTTGTGATTCTACCCCTGTGCTCTAATAGTAGTTTACATCCACTTTTATTCAGTCAAGTATCGTTTTATTCCACCAGTAATTACAATTGTGTCTACCTGACATCAACTTCTGAGCTTTGCAAGGACAAGGACTTTTGCTTATCGATTTCTGTTCCCCCAAAGCATTTGTTATATGAGTGAATAAATGAATAAGCGAATGATTGAAACAGGCTAGAAAACATCACACTTTTGACCTCAATCTCATCTTTCCAAACATGGAGAAAGCTGGATAAGTTTTAAAGCTACTGTGTTTCTGAAGAGTCATTACTTATGAATCAATACACATGCAATCAATACACCTTTTTAGCCGCTGTATGAAAAGAGGCTAAGTTAGAAGCATGGAAATTGAAAGAAGAACACTCACAGTTTCTGTGGCAGATGCTGTCTGTGCTGCTCCCATATCCCTTTGAACTCTTAGTGTCCCCCAAGCTCATGCCTACCACGCCCTCCTGAAGGTACCTGCAACTCTTTACCTAAAGGCTTGCTCTGAGCTTTTGCACGGGGCAGGCCAGAAGTGCCGGGGGAGGTAAAGTCTTAGGACCATCCCTGAGCCAATGATGTGAGTTGGAAGATAAATAATCCTCATTTCCTCAGGCCTTGCTTGGGTAATTCTGAGACTCATTCTACATTGTCTCTCAATTTCTCAGCAGGAAAGAGCCCCAGCTCTGTGGTAACCTTCTCAATAACTCATTCTTCTTTTCCCACTTTATTCCCCCACTTCTCTGATGATGCCCTTGGGATCACCTCTGAAATAAACTCCTGGCACTCAAACGTCCCCTCAGGGTCTGCTTCTGGGGAAAACT
>RJWJ010029239.1:0-20796 GCA_004363605.1 Indri indri
CCATTTATTGAACAAGGATTCTTTTCCCCAGTGTATGTTTTTGTCTGCTTTGTCAAAGATTAGGTGGCTATATGAGGATGGTTTTATATCTGGGTTCTCAGTTCTGTTCCACTGGTCAATGGCTCTATTTTTGTGCCAGTACCAAGCTGTTTTGATTACTACAGCCTTATAATAAAGTTTGAAGTCTGGTAAGTTGATATCTTCCGTTTTGTTTTTATTGCCTAGAATTGTTTTTGCTATGCAGGGTCTTCTCTGGTTCCATACGAAGCGTAAAATTAATTTTTCTACATCTGTGAAGAATGATGTTGGTATTTTAATGGGATTGCTTTGAATCTATAGATGACTTTGCGTAGTATAGACATCTTAATGATGTTGATTCTGCCGACCTACGAGCATGGTATGGTTTTCCACCTGTTTACATCCCCTGCTATTTCCTTCCTCAATGTTTCATAGTTCTCCCTGTAGAGGTCTTTTACCTCCTTAGTTAAATATATTCCTAGATACTTTATTTTCTTTGTTGCTACTGTGAAGAGAATTGAGTCTTTGATTAGGTTCTTGGTATGACTGTTATTGGCATATATGAAAGCCTCTGATTTGTGTGTATTGATTTTATATCCTGAGACTCTACTGAATACATTTATCAATTCCAGGAGCCTCTTGGTTGAATCCATGAGGTTTTCTAGATATAAAATCATGTCATCAACAAATAGTGAGAGTTTGATCTCTTCTGTTCCCATTAATATGCCTTTAATCCCACTCTCTTGCCTGATTGCTGTGGCCAGGACTTCTAGCACTATGTTGAATAGAAGTGGAGATAGTGGGCAACCTTGTCTGGTTCCTGTTCTAAGTGGGAATGCTTTCAGTTTTTCCCCATTCAGTATGATGTTGGCTGCGGGTTTGTCATAAATGGCTCGTGTCATTTTTAGGTAAGCTCCGTCTATGCCTATTTTGTTAAGTGTTCTTATCATAAATGGGTGTTGAATTTTGTCAAATGCTTTTCTGCATCTATTGAGAGAATCATATGGTTTTTGTTTTTGCTTCTGTTTATGTGGTGAATTACGTTTATAGATTTGCATATGTTGAACCATCCCTGCATCTCTGGAATGAAGCCCACTTGGTCATGATGGATTATTTTCTTAATAAACACCTGGATTCGGTTAGCTAGAATTTTGGTAAGAATTTTTGCATCTATATTCATAAGGGATATTGGTCTGTAGTTTTCTTTTTTTGTTGCGTCCTTTCCTGGTTTTGGTATCAGGATTATGTTGGATTCATAAAATGTGTTGAGGAAGAATCCATCCTTCTCAACGCTGTGGAATAATTTCCACAGGATAGGCACCCGTTCTTCTTTGTATCTGTGGTAAAATTCGGGTGTGAAACCATCTGGTCTGGGACTTTTTTTTTTGGAATGTTTTTTATTGCTGTTTCAATTTCGGTTGTAGATATTGGTCTGTTCAGGAATTCTATTTCTTCCTGGTTGAGCCTAGGGAGGCTGTGTGTTTCTAAAAATTTGTCCATTTCCTCCACATTTTTCAGTTTGTGTGCATAAAGGTTTTTGTAATATTCACAAATTATATCTTGAATCTCCATGGCATCAGTTGTGACTTCTCCTTTTTTGTTCCTGATGGAGCTTATTAGGGATTTTTCTTTTCTGTTTTTCATTAGCTTAGCCAAAGGTGTGTCGATTTTGTTTATTTTTTCAAAGAACTAACTTTTTGTTTTATTAATCTTCCGTATAGTTTCCCTGTTGTCAATTTCATTTAGTTCTGATTTGATCTTATTAATTTCCCTTCTTCTCCTGGGTTTGGGGTTGGCCTGTTCTTCTTTTTCCAGTTCTTTGAGTCAATTCATTAGGTTGTCTATTTGTGATCTTTTTGACTCTTGGATATAGGCATTTATGGAAATAAACTTTCCTCTCAGGACTGCTTTGGCTGTGTCCCAGAGATTTTGGTAACTTGTGTCACCTTTGCCATTTAGTTCAAAGAATCTTTTGATTTCCATCTTCCTCATTTCTGAAGGAATGTTCAGCAGCAAGTTGTTTAATTTCCATGCCTTTGTGTAGAGATGAGAGTTTCTGTTGGGGTTGATTTCTGTTTTTATTCCACTGTGATCTGAGAAGATGCATGGTATGATTTCTGTTTTTTAAAATTTTTTGAGACATGCTTTGTGTCCTAGAATATGGTCAATCTTAGAGAATGTCCCATGAGCTGATGAGAAGAACGTGTATTCAGTGGTTTTTGGGTAGAATGTCCTGTAAATGTCAGTCAAGCCCATTTGTTCTAGAGTTCTGTTTAAGTCCATTATTTCCTTGTTAATTTTCTGTTTGGAGGATCTGTCCTGTGCTGTCAGTGGGGTGTTGAAGTCTCCGACTATTATGGTGTTGCTGTCTATCGATTTGTTTAGATCAAGTAGAGTTTGCTTTATGAATGGGGGTGCACCTAAGTTGGGTGCATACATATTTAGAATTGTTATGTCTTCTTGTTGAACTGTACCCTTCACCATTATATAGTGACCCCCTTTGTCTTTTATTACTTTTGTTGATTTAAAAACCAAGTTATTTGAGATCAAAACTGCCACTCCACCCTTCTTTTGGCTTCCATTTGCTTAAAATATTGATTTCCACCACTTTACTTTGAGTCTAAATGCATCCTTGCAGGTTAGATGCGTTTCCTGGAGACAGCAGATGCTTGGCTTGTTTTTTTTTATCCATTCGGCCAGCCTAATAGGTCTCTTGAGAGGGGAGTTCAAACCATTCACATTTATTGAGAAAACCGATAAGTGGGGTGAGTTACTGTTCATTCTGTTGAGTTGCATTTTGTTGCTTTCTTTTCTCTCTTGAGCCATTGTAGAATCCAGCCTTTGATCTTTAACTTTTGAGTGGTTTCACATTCGAGAGTGTTTATTGTGCTGATCCTTGTGTAATTCTGTTTTGAGTACTTCTTGGAGAGCTGGACTTGTCTTGGTGAATTCCCTCAGTCTTTGCTTATCTGAGAATGTCTTTATTTCTCCTTCATATATGAAACTTAGTTTAGCAGGGTACAAGATTCTAGCCTGGGCATTATTCTGTTTCAGAAGAGTGAGGATACGGCCCCAGTCTCTTCTTGCTTATAGGGTTTCAGTTGAGAAATGTGGAGTTATTCTGATGGGCTTTCCTTTGTATGTTACTTGTTTCTTTCACCTTACAGCTCGTAGAAGGGCCTCTTTAGTGGATATTTTGGTCAATCCGATCACTGCATGATGTGGTGTATTCCTATTTGCATTGAATCTCCCTGGGGTCCGTTGAGCTTCTTGTACCTGCATATCTAGATTTTTAGCAAGGCCTGGGAAATTCTCCTCTATTAATTCTTCAAATAGCTTATCCAGCCCTTGAGTGTTATCTTCTTCACCTTCTGGAACCCCTATCACCCTCAGGTTCAGTTTCTTCACATAATCCCGCATTTCTTGTAGGCTTATTTCTTTTCTCTTAATTTTCTGCTCAATCTCTGTGACTGACTTATTTAATTGGAAGGAGTTGTCTTCAATCTCTGAGATTCTTCCTTCTGTTTGATCTACCCTGTTCTTGGGGCTTGCCAGGGTGTTTTGTAGTTCCCTGAATAAGTTCTTCATTTCCAGGAGATCAGTTTGATTTTTTCTTTAATATTTCAATTTCTTTAGTGAATTTTTCTTCCAAGTCTTGGATTTTTTTTTTGTGGTTTCTTTGTGTTGGTTATCCATTTTTTCTTGCATATCATTCAATTTTCTTACAATCCATGTTTGAAATTCTTCTTCTGTCATTTTAGTGTTCTGAGTTTGGTCAATGTCCATTGCTGGGGAGCTGTTGTTCCTCTTTGGGGGTGTGCTTTCTGTTTGAGTCTTTATACTTCCAGAGTTCTTTCGCTGGTTCCTTCCCATCTGGATCAGTTGTTCCTTCTTGAGTTTAGGTTTTCGTTTCGATAATGACACGCCCTGTTTAGTCTCTGAGCCAGTAGGTGGTGTTTGTGGGTGAGATTCAACCACATCCTTTATGATGAATCAGTGGATGCAGTACCTGCAGTAAAAACGTGTGCAGGATGACCTCCCTGTCAGTAGGTGGCACTTGCAGGGAGGAGTGTGCTATTTTTGGGTCCTGTAGCTAGCTCTTGTTCCTCTAGAGAGGTACTCTTGCGCCTTGGGTGATGGGTGGGGCCCTGGGATTTCCAAGTGTATCCTTGTTCTCCACCTCAGTGGGGGCAGGACCGGGAGTGAGTCTGGGTGGGGCTGGGTTGGGTAAGCCTGCCCTCAGGCTCCACAACTGCTGTCAGCAGGGGTCAAAGGTCTGCTGTTTGTCTCTGTGCAAAGCTGCCAGGAGGGGCTGAAATGGCTCCACTCAGCTGAAAGTCTGGGCTTGGGGGTTGGGGCTGTCCAAGACCCGCACTCTGGAGCAGGTCTTGTTCCCCTCCACTCTCCCCCTCTCTGTGGCCTCTCCCAGGCCTCTGCCAGCAAGTGGGACCTCAGGCCGATGGATCTCCCCTGTCTGTGACATGGGCCGGGAGGTTCCCTATCCAGCATCACAGCCTGAGCTGGGTGCACAGCCCTCTTTTGGGAGGAGGGCTGCTGCTCAGGCATGTTGATCTGCCCCTGAAGGCACACACTCCTCAGTAGGCTCTTTCACAGATCTCTCCTCCGTGCCCCAGGGCAGTGGGATCGTGACCTCGGTATATGGGGTCTGGTCTGCAGGCCTGTCCCCTGGGCCCTGGAGATTGATCCCTGACCCTGCCAGGGGGAGGGGTGCTGGTCTTGAATCACCTACATGGTGCCCAAGCTGGATCGATTTCACTCCACTTCGGGATTTGCCCCGCTCTCCTGGAGTCCCCAGGCAAGCAGCACCTGGGAGGGCTGGCAGGTAGGGAGCTCACAGTCTGAGTACCCCTCGGTCTGCTGTACGGCCCCAAAAGGAAAAGTCCCGTTCCTTGGAGATGCCTCCCTGTGACGTTTAAATTGTCTCTCTGGGCACCCTCAGGTAGGGAGGGGGAAGGAGAGAATGGAGCAATATGGCATCTGCCGATAGGCTTGGGTCTACGCCCAGGGACGTGTCCCGAGGGGGCTGGGAACCCGGCGCCGTGTCCGCAAGAGGCTTCTGCTCACTGGCGGCAGCTGTCTCTGGGCTGGTGTCGGCAGGTCTCTCCAACCGCTCAGGAGCCCACCAACAGTCCGAGATGCAAGGGAGGGGGAAGTTAACCACTCCACGTACCCTTGTCGTTGGTCTCCAAGCCTCTCGGGACCTTTCTCCTTCCAGTTCTCCTCCGCAACGTCTTCCCGTGGAGTCTCCTGTAGGTTCAGGCACCCTTCCTTCCGACCCTCACCCGATCTATGTTTCTCTGCTAATTTTTTTTTTCTCTTTTTTCTAAAATTTGTCTTTTTTGCAGAGACACTCTGGTGGCTTTTCTCGTCCGTCATCTTGGCTCCTCCCCAAGTATTGTTTTTTAATAGAAAAGAGACCAAATGGAATTCACAGGGTAATCTCAAAATATTTATATATTTTCTTTCTTTAAGTGGAATGATCTCTTACACCCACCTGCTTAAGTCAATGTTTAATTATTCTCCAACTATGCCTGCTAAAGCAGAAGAAGCTCTTCTCCTTTTTATAGTACAATTTCATTTTATATAATTTAGAAGTGGAAAAATTTTAACTAACCTTGATTAATGCAGTTATTGAAATGAGGGATACCAATGGGACATAGTAGCCTGAGATGTGCTTCCATTACATCAAATGGAAGGCTTTGGTATCTCTAATCAACTTGTCTTTTATTGAGTTTTATGAAGAATACCACCACCCTCTCTATCCCCATTTATTGGGGGAAATAATTTTATTAAATGTGTGTCTAAATCTTATACAGCTAGTGGTCAATAAAGTGGAAACAAGAAAAAAAAACAGAACTGGATTCTTCACTGTTTATTCTGCTTAACTTTGAAAATGATTTGAAATTTTGGGGTTGGTTTTTAGAAGTAATTATACTTGCAATATATATATATTTTTAGTAATATTCTTCAAGAAGTTTTCCCCTAACTTGTTTTATTTTTTACTATTTTATAAGAAGTTATTTTTTAATTTTTGAAGTATTTTTTTGTTTTTTAAATATTTAGTACTTATTAATTTACTTAATGGTTGTAAATGTATGCATTGCACAGATGCATATTTGTGAGATCTCAGTGTTTTCAAGGGAGATAGATAATCAGCTTGTCTCCCACCAGGATCCAAATGATTTTGAAATGCTCAATTTCATTAGGAATTAGATTTTTTGCCCATGAGGTGGCCAGCTGCTTTCTCGACACAGCTGCTGTTTTAGAAGATGTAAACCATACATACATTTGTCTTTCCTAGTTCATATTCTTTGTTTTGTGAATTTTACCATCTTTAAGAGTACAGTTATTCAATCTTAAATTACATTTCTCCTTGGAATAAAATATGTAATCTTTTACAAAATGTAGCCGTTGTTATCAGTTAAAAATAATCAGGTGACAACATCCCTGGTAAATAGAAATCTTCTTGCTTTCAAAGGAGTAAACATTCCGCAAGTGACCTAGTGATTGCGTTTCTCGGTTGCCTAAACTGCCCTCATTCCTCCATTTATCCAACCATCCATCCATCCATCCATCCACTAATTAATTAAAATGATCACTTACTGGATGTCTTTTCTGTGTCAGGCACAGAGTGCTGGGCTGTTGTGAAGTTCAGTTCCATGAGGGATGGTTCTTTGGAATCATGCACAGTTTTCACCTCTTGTTTCTTCTGAGGTACGTAAAAGTGAGTGGTGCTTACCATAGACTTTGAAAAACCTCAAGTCCAATCTTTTTCATCTGGGATCCCATTTCTTCAAAAATTAGGCATGAATTTGCTTTCCTATTTTTTTCCTTCCAAGCATTAGTCTGGGTAATACCCATAGGATTGTAACCCTGTTCTTGTCTGAATTTAAATTTTTTTTTCCAATATGGCCTTATAACAGAAACTTGTCTGAATTTTTTGCTTGTTCATTAGTTCATCTGTTCATTCATGTATTTAGTACTTGTTATAAAGCTAATATAAAGCTCGGTGCTGTAGGGTGATACAAACAAAATGCAAGAATTGGTTTGTGCTTTTCTGAAACTTACAATTAATCACCTCTCCTCTGGGATTCTGAAGTACTTTATACATGCTCTGGTACAGATTTTTCATACAGTGCAATAGTTGATTACCAATATACCATTAATTTCTAGCACCTGGCACAATTCTTGGCATATTTTAGACATCCGTTGCTTTGTGAATATGTAATCTAGAGAGGGAAACATGACATCTATACATGTATTACACATTTAAAACTATCAATACGGCCGGGCACGGTGACTCATGCCTGTAATCCTAGCACTCTGGGAGGCTGAGGTGGGCGGATTGTTTGAGCTCAGGAGTTTGAGACCAGCCTGAGCAAGAGCAAGACCCGGTCTCTACTAAAAAATAGAAAGAAATTAATCGGACAACTAAAAATATATAGAAAAAACTAGCTGGGCATGGTGGCGCATGCCTGTAGTCCCAGCTACTCGGGAGGCTGAGGCAGAAGGATTGTTTCAGCCCAGGAGTTTGAGGTTGCTGTGAGCTAGGCTGACACCACGGCACTCTAGCCTGGGCAACACAGTGAGACTCTGTCTCAAAAAAAAAAAAAAAAACTATCAGTACAAGTTATATTTAGGAGCCAAAATGAATTCTATGAACTATAAATACTATAACAGTGCTAAGACAGGAAAAATCACAATATTCCTTTGTTCATGCCATGTTTCCATCAATAAGTGTCCTTCTCATCCATGTTCTATCCCAATTCCAGTTGAATATGTCTTTAGTGATGTCACCCAAGAGCACAACTCTTACTTCTTAATTAGCTAAATCTCTTTTTGTAAGAGCTTATCAAGTGTATGTGAATCCTGAAAAGAAGTATAAAACTTTAAAAGCAATCACTGGTATTATTTGCCTCTACATCTTTCAGGGTATCTTGCACAAAATGGATCTTCACTAATTATGTGAGTTATTGTTTGCCTGATGCATAGAACAAACTACTTTAAATTTTTTTCATGTAAAATTTGAAAGTCAGTAGACTCTTGTAAATGAAAATACTGAACATAACGCATACATGTTATTTAGATTACTTGTATCTGTATGCTTTACAGTATACAAATGTTTTATATACATTTTACTACTGAATATTTTTGAATTTGGGAGTCATGTTTGTAATCCTCATTTTGTAGGCGATTATGCTGAGACTAACTAAGTTGAAGTAACTTGCCCCTGGTCTCACTAATATATGGCAAGGCTAGACTTGAATCTAGGTCTTCTCAAACCAAATCTCTGGTTTTCTAATATATTATATGATATACTAATTTTTTTCCTTATTAATTTAATTACAAAACATGAAAGTGTTTGAATTCTGCTAAAGTTATTACTGGCACAAATATCATGAATAGTAACAGAGAAAATTATTAAAGGCAGAATTATTAAAAAAGGGAAAATTTTAAAAATTAGAAACATTTATGGATGTACTGTGATTATATCAGGGCTGATTTTATTACCTCACACAAAAGCAGAGTTAATTTACTAGGATACATTGTTAAAAGCTTAGTTTTTCATTTTCAAAAAAGTGAAAATTTTAATGTATAATGGTATAAATCTGCAAGACACAACTAGAAAAAATATATAATGGGAAAAAATTTAATTCTGAGAAAAGAATGAGGTCCACTATTTATATGAAGAGATAAATGAGGTCCTTACACTTGGGAAAATTAAAATGGCAGTAAATTGAACTGGAAAAAATCAGTCTTCAAAGAGTGATCTAGTGCTGTTTCACACGGGAACATGAAAAAGATTTCACCAATTTTTACTCTCTATTGTCCTATATGTATTTGTTATCCCCTTTCTTCTTTTCTCTCTCTCTCCTTCCCCCCATCACACTCTCTTTTCTTTCTTTCTTTCAGTTCCAAAATACTTAGCATCTTATCTTTGGTGATTTTATAGCTACCGGTACATTTCACTGAAGCTTAGGTCAGTGCTATACTGTCAATATCCACGAGGTGACACTGTAACATAATATTTGGTTTGGAACCTTTCTTGCTTTTTCACTCTTATTTGCTTATTTGTGGTGAGCTACAACTTGAACTTCTCAGAGCAGGTGCCGCTGGAAGCTGCTAGTTGCTCTGAGGGAAACTGACAAGGCTGGTGTTGGGAGTTCCGTAAAAAGCTGAGGGCTGGACTAATGAAGCTACTGATGGGCAATGCTGACCAGACCTGGACCAATTGGAAGGGATGCTTTTCTCCTTTTATCTGTCACCCCGCTTTGTGTCCCTGGTAACAGAAAACATAGGAACTCATTGGTAAAGAGAGTCTGGGAAAGACAGTTTGTAGAGTTTCAGCACAGAGCAGAGTAGAAAAGAGAAGGCTTGGAGCTGAGAGGTATTAATAATAAGTAAATAAGCAGCACGAATATGTCTGGCAACAATACCACATAGGTAGAATGAGATAGTGGCTGGAGTCCTCATATTATTTAGAAGGAGAGTAAAAACAAACAATTATCTTTAAACTTTTTAAAAGTTAAATATGCATATTATAATCTCCAGGGTACCTACGATAAGGACACAAATAGACTGTATAACTTTCAAAGCAGGAAAAGGAAAAAAATGGAATGAGGGGGAAAAGCCCATCAGTCCAAGAGAGGGCAAGAAAGGGGAAAAAAGGATTATTATAAAGCAACGTAAACAAAATGAACAAAATAGGATATTAGAAATAAATCCAAATATATCAATAATCATAATTTAATTGGATGGAATTGTTCAGTTAAAATATATAGATTTATCAAAACAGCATAGTACTGCCATAAAAAGACACATAAACCAATGGATCAGGATAGAGAGACCAGAATTAAATCCACACATTTATGGTTAATTGATTTTTAACAAAGATGCCAAGAACACATAACGGGGAAAAGGACAATCTCATTAATAAATGATGGTGGGAAAATTGGATATCCATATGCACTAGATTTCCTCATGAAATTAGACCTCACCTGACACCATATACAAAAGCAACTCAAAATAGATTAAAGACTTAAATGTTACAAACCGTAAAAGTGCTAGAAGAGAACATAGGGGAAATGCTTCATGCATTGGTCTGGGTGCTGATATTTGGATGTGACCCTAAAAGCACAGGCAACAAAATAAAAAACAGACAAATGGGAATACGTCAAACTAAAAAGCTTCTGCACAACAAAGGAAACAACAGAGTGAAAAGGCACCTATGGAATGAAAGAAAATATTTGCAGCATGTATCTGATAAGGGATTAATTTCCAAAATATATAAGGAACCTCTAAAACTCAATAGCAAGAAAACATATGACGTGATTAAAAAATGAGTAAAGGACCCGAATAGATATTTTTCAAAAGAAGACATACAGATGGCCAATAGGTATACAAAAAGCTGGACAACATCACTAATCACCAGGGAATTGCAAATCAAAACCGCAATGAGATATCACTTCACACCTGTTAGAATGGCTATTATCAAAGAGACAAAAGATAACAAGTATGGGAGAGGACATGGAGAAAAGAGAACCCTTGAACACCGTTGGTGGGAATGTAAATTAGTACAGCCATTATGCAAAACAGTATGGGGGTTCCTCAAAAAATTAAAACTAGAACTAGTATTCGATTCAGTAATCCCACCACTGGATATATCCTCCCACCCCACCCCCCCACCCCCCGCCAAAGGAAATGAAATCAGTGTGTTGAGGAGATTGCAGCATTATACACAATAGCCTATGGAATCAAGTGTCCATTGGTGGCTAAATGGATAAAGAAAATGTGGTATATATACACAAGGGAATACTATTCAGCCTTAAAAAAGAAGGAACTCTTACCATTTTTGACAACATGGACGAACCCGGAGGACACTATATTAAGTGAAATAAGCCACAGAAAGAAAGACAAACATCATATGATCCTACTTGCATATGGAATCTAAAAAAGTTGTACTCGCAGAAGCAGAGAATAGAACGGTGGATACCAGGGGCCAGGGATGGGGCTGGAATTGGGGAGATGATGGTCAAAGTATACGAAACTTCAGTTAGACAGGAGGAACAAGTTCAAGAGTTTTACTGTACAACATGGTGGCAATAGTTAATAACAATATATTGTTATTGATAAATGCTAAGAGAGTAGATTTTAGGTATTCTTACCACAAAAACATGATAAATATGTGAGGTAATGTGTACGTTAATTAGCTTGACTTACCCATTCCACAATGTATATATACATCTATTAAAAACATGCTGTAAACCATACATATATATAATTTTTATTTGTCAATTGAAAAAAAGCATATGTATAAGAAAGTATTGATTAGATCTGAAAAGTATCTATATATGCTCTGATAATATATACATCTTAAACATTGAGATCCAGAAAGGCTAAAAGTTAAAACAAAGATGTGAGTAGGGAGTGAAAAGCAACTACTAAAAAAGAGGTGGCTGGTATAGCTATAGACATCAGACAATTGAACTTTCAGAAAGAAACATTATTGCAGTTGGGAAGAATTTTGATAAAGGATTTAATACACCAAGAATATGTAATCACAAGTGTGTATGCCCCATCAGGATAGTTTCAAATTAAATAAAGTAAAAACCAATGGAAATACAAGGGAAAATAGACAAATCTACAACCCTAGTTAAAGATTTTAATACACTTCTCTCAATATTTGTTAGATCACATGGGTACAAATATGATTAAGGAAACAGAAGATTTAAGAGAACAAAATTGACAAGCTTAATTTAATGAACATATGCAAAACATCGCTGCTAACAGTATGAGAATGCACATTCTTTTCAAGCATACATGGAAGTTTTAACAAAAGTGTACAGTGTCAGTTTGTAAAGCAAGTTTCAACAAATTTCAAAAAGCTGATATCATGGAGACCACATTTTCTGACCACAGTGTAATTGGATTGGAAGTTAATATTAATAATAGAAAAGATAACTAATGTATTTTCAGTAAGTTAAAGACATTGTAAACTAACTTTTTGGTCAAAGAAGGGATTATAGGAGAAATTAGAAAATAGTTAACACTGGAAAATAAAAGTATTATATTGGAAAACTTGTAGGATGCAAAATGCATTATAAAGTTGAATCAATAGTCAAAAATTATCCCACACATAAACACCCAGTGGGTTTTATTGGCAAATTCTACAAACATATCAGGAACAGAAAATTCCAATCTTACAACCACTTATAGAACATATTAATAAAAAGGAAACATTCCCCATCTCATCTGGTGAGGTTGGCATAACTTTGAAAACCAAATTGCATAATGATAATATAAAAAAGGAAATTAGACTAACCTGATGCATGACATCACTGCAAAAATCCTTAGCAAATTGAATTCAGCAAATATAGCAGAAATAATACAATTTGGCCAAGTTGAAGGAATATAAGATTGGTTTAACATCTAATTGGTTATTAGTTTAAGTCACTATAGTAGTAAAAGATAAAAATTACATAGTCAATATAATTTAATTAATTTGTGATACAAGCTCTAAAAATGGATAGATTAGATAGTAACTTCCTTAACTTATATAGGTATCTATAAAAAGGGAAATAATAATAAATTACAAGATGTATTTATTTCAGGTACTTTAGGAAATATTTCTATCTAAAATTAAGAACCACAAAGAGATTCCTGCCACTATCACTTCTATTTAATATTACATTAAAAGTGTTAGCCAGTGCAGTAAGACTGGAATGGCTTCACAGATTATGTGATTATTTATGTAGAAACCCTAAAGAATTTAAAGATAATAATAGGGCTTAGCATGGCTCCCAGATATAAGATCCACATAACACATTGGATGCATGTACAGAACTACATACATGTATAGGCTAATATTTATATATTGGCATCAAACATAAAATTAAAAAATAAAAATTATTTTGTGGAACAGAATAACATGCCTAGGAATAAATTTAACAAATTAAGTGTAAGACCTTTTTGTAGAAAATTATAAAACCTTATAAAAAGAAATTAAAGAAACATAAATAAAAAGCAGAGCCATCCCATGTTCAAGAATAGGAAGACTCAAAAGTCATTTTTTGTCTAAATTAATATACTGTATAATTTCAATCTCATTCCAGGTGCTTTTGGTGGGGGAGCTGTATACAAGATGTAAATACGTTTTTAATTGTGTGGTCTATCTCATCATAAAAACTAATATTGCAAATAAGAGAAATATGGGATTATAAAATTTCCTATTTAGTGTGGAATGGGAGCCTAAGAACATCTATAATTCCTAGCTGAATTATCATTCCAGCCGCCATCATGGTTCTCAGAAGTTAGGTGTGCATAGCACCCAGCTATGTGTACACAGAGACAAAAGATTCCTCCAGTTTCACGGATTAAAGTTCCACACCAGAAAAACATGTGGCATAGGCAAAAGCATGTGATACTCTTTCGCTTCACTTCTTTGTTTTTCTGAAATGATTTAAATAAATAACTTCATGATATTTTGCCCCTGAATATACCATTATACATCTCTAAACAATAAGAACATTTTCCTACATAACCACAATAACATTATAAAATGTAACAAAATTAACATTAATTTGCTAATATTAATAATTATGAATGATTGTAAAAGCCAGTCTATATTCGAATTAACCCAGTTATCCACTGTACATTGTTTTTCCCCTTCATTTTTCTTAACTCTTTAGACCACAGGACCTTATGCTGCTCTCATTTCCTCCCTCCAGGGATATCACGAAGGGACTTTTGTATCCCGCCAAGGCTGACTTGCTGCATAATTGCTTAACTTCCCTTCACCTTAGTCTGCAATTTCAATCTGGTCTTACCTTGGAGTAAGGGAGAAAATAATCACTAGTCTATAAAATTCTCAAAGAGAGAAAGTCTTATATTAATATATTTTTGTTTTCATTTATGGTCTATGTAAGATATTCAGAAAATGTTAGCTAATTCAAATTGTTTACACTAATGTGAGCTGTACAATTTGTTGGTTGTAGATCAGGTCGTTATAAACTGGTCATTTCTTGTATTCTCAATACTAGGTTGTTCAAATACTTGTTAATTGGTGCTGCCTAACTAAAAATTCCTATTTTCAAAGTATTTAATATATTTAGTCAAGTGTGAAGATACTTTAGAAAAATCATCGTGGATTTTCAGGTCCCTATTTTGTATTCATTGTCTCACTTCTTCCATTTCCCTATCATCTCTTATTGTTCGTATGTAACTTCTTCACTGCATGAAATGATACATAACTTTTAGTGTCTTCTAACCTTAATGCATATGCTATTTAGAGATCTAGAGAACAGTTGGAAATGGAATAGCTTATGTCAAGTATAAACATTGATATGATCTTTAGCTTAATTAAAACCACAGGAACCAATCTGGAAAAAAAAGCCAATTTCTAAGCAGGTATTTGGAAAGTCTATCCTTAGATATCTGGTTGATTAGACACCCTGGAGATAGCATACTTCTTTCTGTAACTATCTTTTAGAAGTTAATGCTTTTATATTAGTCATTTATACTACTATCTCTTCCTGCAGGCTATCTATGACTTTTAATTCTTTAAGGAAAAGAATTATTCAACTAAATAAACAATCAGCACTAAAAATTGTTTTAAATTATATATGAAGATTTCACTTGTATATTTCCAGCATTTGGGCAATCTTAGCATAGATTTATTTCCTTTGTACCTTTGTCTTCCTAAATCGGAGAAATAACTTATTTTATCCTGTATTTTCAGTTAGCTCAACTACTGAATTCTATAGAGACATCAAACTTATGGTACATACATCTGTACATTTATTCAACAAATATTGATTAAGCATACTCTGGATGTAAAATAGTCTCAGAGGTACAGGGAGGGTGTAGAGGAATGGACAAGACAAAACCGTTATTCTCTGTATGTCTCTCCATATATTTTATATATACCTTCATATATTTCTTTGTATCCTTTTTTTTTTCTTCTATGTATCCTTTTAACTCATTCGAACGATATCATTTGTAGGTCTAAATCTTTCCATCTACACTCTCATGAATATTGTGTAGTTTGCTTTCCTATTCCTATCATGAAGTTTTTCTATCATTAGCAGTATTAATATATATTTGGTGCTCTTTTTTAAAAGTTTTAATTGACACATACTAATTGTACAAATTTATGGGGTACAATATGATATTTTGATACATGTATGCATTGTATGATGATCAAATCAGGCAATTAGCATGTCCATAACCTTAAGCATTTATCACTTCTTTGTAGTGAGAACATTCAAAATTTTCCTCTCTAGCTATTTTGAAATATTCAATACATTATTGTTAATTATAGTCACTGTACTGTGCAATAAGACACCCATACTTATTCTTCCTATATAATTGTAACTTTGTACCTATTGACCAGTCTCTCTCCATTCTCTCCTCTCAACTCTCCTCTCTAATCTCTAGTAACCACTGGTCTATTCTCTGCTTGCATGAGATCACCTTTTTAGATTCCACATATAAGTAAGATTATGTGGTATTTGTCTTTCTGTATCTGGCTTATTTTAGGTTACATAATCTCTTCTAGGTTCGTCCATGTTGTCATGAATGATAGGACTTCATTCTTTTTTACATGGATGAGTAGTATTCCATTGTGTATATATAGCACATTTTCCTTATCCATTAATCCACTGGAAACTTAAATTGATATCATATCTTGGTTATTGTGAATAGTGCTGCAGTAAACATGGGAGTGCAGATATCTCTTCAGCATGCTGATTTCATTTCCTTTGGAGATAAGATATATATATATATATATATCTCCAATAGTGAGATTGCTGGATCATATGGTAGTTCTATTTTTTAATTTTTTGAAGACTCTCTATACTGTTTTTTATAATGGCCGTACTACTTTACATTCCCACCAAGAATATGCAAGGGTTCTCTTTTCTCTATATCCTCACCAATCTTTGTTATCTTTTGTCTTTTCGATAATAGCCATTCTAACTGGAGTAGGGTACTGTCTCATTTTGGTTTTGATTTGCATTTTCCTAATGATTAGTGATGTTGAGCATATGCATGTTGGCCATTTGTATGTCTTCTTTTGAGAAATGTCTACTAAAGTCGTTTTTGCCCATTTTTAAATTAAATTCTTTTATTTTGCTACTGAGTTGAGTTTCTTAGATATTCTGGATATTAACCCCTTGTTACATGTAAATATTTTCTCCCATTCTGTAGGTTGTCTCTTCACTCTGTTGATTGTTTCTTTTGCTGTCCAGAAGCTTTTTAGTTTGATGTAGTCCCACTTGTCTATTTTTGTTTTTGTTGCCTGTGCTTTTGGAGTAAGATCCAAAAAATTCTTGCCTAGGCCCATGTCTTGGAGTGTTTCTGCAATGTTTTCTCCTAGTAGTTTAATAGTTTCAGGTCTTACATTTAAGACTTTAATTCACTTTGAATTGACTTTTGTATATGGTGAAATATGGAGGTCCAGTTTCATTCTTCTGCGTATGGATATCCAGTTTTTCCACCATCATTTACTGAAGTGACTATTCTTTCCCCAATGTGTGTTTTTGGCGCCTTTGTAGAAAATTGTTTGGCTGTAGATGCATGGATTTATTTCTGGGCCCTCTATTCTGTTTCGTTGTTCTATATGTATGGGTTTTTTGTTTTATTTTGTTTTGTTTTGACAATACCATGCTGTTTTGGTTACTATAGCTTTGTAGTATATTTTGAAGTCAGGTAGCATGATGACTTTTTTTTTTTTTCCCCTCATGATTGCTTTGGCTCTTTAGGGTATTTTGTGGTTCCATATGAATTTTAGGGTTTTTTTTTAATATTTCTTTTTGAAGAATGTCATTGGTATTTTGGTAGGGATTGCATTGAATCTGTAGACTACTTTGGGTACTATGGACATTTTTAACAATGTTAATTCTTTCAATCCATGAACTTGGGGTATCTTTCCATCTATTTGTGTCCTTTTCCATTTCTTTCATCAATGTTTTATAGTTTTCAATATAGAGATCTTTCACCTCCTTGGTAAAATTTATTTCTAAGTATCTTATTTTTTGTAGTTATTACAAGCGGGATGGTTTTATTGATTTCTTTCTCAGATAGTTCACTAATAACATGTAAAAACTCTACCAATTTTTGTCTTTTGATTTCGTATCCTGCAACTTCACTTAATTTATTTATTAGTTCCAATAGTTTTTTGGTGGAATCTTCAACATTTTCTGTATAGTCATGTCATCTGCAAACAGGGACAGTTTGACTTCCTTCTTATTAATTTGGGTATTTTTTCTTTCTCTTGCCTAATTACTCTGGCTAATATTTCTAGTACTATGTTGAATAGAAGTGATGAAAGTGGGCATCCTTGTCTTGTTCCAGATCTGAGGGGAAAAGCTTTACATGTCTCTTCATTCGTTATAATATTAACTGTGGGTTTGTCAAATATGGTCTTTGTTGTGTTGAGGTATGTACCTCCTATACCTAATTTTGTTCTGAATATTTTTTTTAAAATTGGGATGGGGTGTTCAATTTTGTCAAATGCCTTTTCTGCATCAATTGAAATGATCATATGATTTTGGTCTTTCATTCTGTTGATGTAATGTATCATGTTTATAGATTTGCATATGTTGAAACTTCTTTGCATTCCTGGGATGAACCATACTTGATCACAGTGGATGATCTTTTTAATGTGCTGTTGAACTCAGTTTGCTAGCATTTTGTTGAGGATTTATACATATATGTTTATCAGGGATATTGGCCTGTAGTTTTCTTTTTCTGTTGTGTCCTTGTCTGGTTCTTGTATTAGGGTAATGCTGGCCTTATAGAATGAGCTCAGAGGTATTCTTTCCCCTTCAATTTTCTTGAATAGTTTTAGGAGAATTGGTATTAGTTCTTCTTTAAATGTCTGGTAGAAGTCAGCAGGGAAACCATCAGGTCCTGGACATTTCTTTGATCCAGACTGTTTATTAATGATTTGGTTTCCTCACTTCTTATTGGTCTGCTCACATTTTCTATTTCTTTGTTATTAAGTCTTGGTAGGTTGTATGTGTCCAGAAATTTATCTTTTTATTCTAGATTATATAATTTGCTGGTGTATAATTGTTCATAATAGTCTCATCATCCTTCGTATTTCTGTGGTATCAGTTGTAATGTCCTGTTTTTAATCTCTGATTTTATTTATTTGAGTCTTCTCTATTTTTTTTAGTCTACCTAAAAGTTTATCTATTTTTGAAAAGCCAAATTTTTATTCCATTAAGCTTTTGTAATTTTTAAGTGTCCATTTCATTTATTTCTTCTTGGATCTTTATTATTTCATTTCTTCTGTTAATTTTGGGTTTAGTTTATTCTTGTTTTCTTAGTTCATTGAGGTGTATTGTTATGTTGTTTATTTGTCATCTTTCTTCTTTTATGATGTAGGAGTTTATTACTATAAACTTCCCTCTTAGAACAGTTTTTCCTGTATCCTAAATGTTTTGGTATGTTGGGTTTCCCTTTCATTTGTCAAGAAAATTTTAAATTTTCCTTTTAATTTATTCATTGACTTATTAGTTGTTCAGGAGTATGTTGTTTAATTTTCATGTGTTCGTAAAGTTTCTGAATTTATTCCTGTTGTTAATTTTTAGTTTTATGACATTGTGGTCAGAAAACATAGTTGAAATACTTTCAATATTCTTGAATTTGCTAAAGCTTGTTTCATGGCCTAACATATGATCTATTCTGGAGAATGTTCCATGTGCTGTTGAGAAGAATGTGTATTCTATAGCTGTTGGGTAGAATGTTCTGTAAATTTCTATTGGGTCCATTTAGTCTAGTGTGTGGTTTAAATCTAATGTTTCTTTGTTTATTTTCTGTCTGGATGATCTGTTCATTACTGAGAGCAGGGTATCAAAGTCCCCTACTATTATTGTATTTCAGTCTATCTCTCCCTTTAGATATAATAATTGCTATATATATTTAGGTTCTCTGGTGTTAGGTGCTTATTATTTACAGCTGTTATATGTTCTTGTTGAACTGACCTCTTTATTATTATATAATGACCTTCTTCATCTGTTTTTACAATTTTTATCTTAAAGTCTATTTTACCTGATATAAAAGTATATCTTCTCCTACTCTCTTTTGGGTTTCCATCTGCAAAGGATATCATTTTCCATCCCTTCACTTTCAGTTTAATGTGTGTTCTTACAGTTAAAGTGAGTTTCTTATAGGCAGCATATTTTTGGATTTTTTTTGTTACGGAGAGGAGGACAGGCTTACACAATAGAAAGTTATTTTTTTCATAGTTCTGAAGGCTAGACGTTCAAGATCAGAGTATCTGCTGGGTTGATTTCATTCTGAAGCCTCTGTCCTTGGTCTTGCTGTGTCCTTACATGGCCTTTGCTCTGTCAAATCACTCCTGGTTGCTGATCTTGTTTTTTTGTGCTTCTTCCACTTGTATATCTTTTAAGTGGAGAATTTAATTCATTTCATTCAAGGTTATCAAGAACTTACTCCTCACATTTTGTTAATTGATTTCTGGTTGTTTTGTAGATCCTTTGTTTCTTTCTTCCTCTCTTATTGTTTTCTTTTGTCATTTGGTAGTTTTCTATAGCGATAAGCTTTGATTACTTTTTTTAAGTTTGTGAATCTGCTGTAATTTTTTTTTTTGCAGTTACTCTGAGGCTTACATAAAAAATCTCATAGTTAGTTTTGATCTCAGACAGCTTGGTTTTTAAATCAACAAAAGTAATGAAAGACAAAGGGGGTCACTATGTAATGGTGAAGGGTACAGTTCAACAAGAAGACATAACAATTCTAAATATGTATGCACCCAACTTAGATGCACCCAGATTCATAAAGCAAACTCTACTTGATCTAAACAAATCGGTAGACAGCAACACCATAATAGTCAGAGACTTCAACACCCCACTGACAGCACAGGACAAATCCTCTAAATAGAAAATTAACAAGGAAATAATGGACTTAAACAGAACTCTAGAACAAATGGGCTTGACTGACATTTACAGGACATTCTACCCAAAAACCACCGAATATATGTTCTTCTCATCAGCTCATGGGACATTCTCTAAGATTGACCATATTCTAAGACATGAAGCATGTCTCAAAAAATTTTAAAAAACAGAAATCATACCATGCATCTTCTCAGATCACAGTGGAATAAAAACAGAAATCAACCCCAACAGAAACTCTCATCTCTACACAAAGGCATGGAAATTAAACAACTTGCTGCTGAACGATTCCTTCATAAACAAGGAAGTAAAGATGGAAATCAAAAGATTCTTTGAACTAAATGACGAAGGTGACACAAGTTATCAAACTCTGTGGGACAAAGCCAAAGCAGTCCTGAGAGGAAAGTTTATTTCCACAAATGCCTATGTCCAACAGTCAAAAAGATCACAAATAGACAACCTAATGAATTGACTCAAAGAACTGGAAAAAGAAGAACAGACCAACCCCAAACCCAGCAGAAGAAGGGAAATTAATAAGATCAAATCAGAACTAAATGAAATTGACAACAGGGAAACTATACGGAAGATTAATAAAACAAAAAGTTGGTGCTTTGAAAAAATAAACAAAATCGACACACCTTTGGCTAAACTAACGAAAAACAGAAAAGAAAAATCCCTAATAAGCTCCATCAGGAACAAAAAAGGAGATGTTACAACTGATGCCATGGAGATTCAAGATATAATTTATGAATATTACAAAAACCTTTATGCACACAAACTGGAAAATGTGGAGGAAATGGACAAATTTTTAGAAACACACAGCCTCCCTAGGCTCAAC
>RJWJ010029240.1:0-20780 GCA_004363605.1 Indri indri
CCCCCACCCCCCGCCCGCAGTGAAGATACAGGTTCCTGATGCCCTGAAGCTCATCTGGGCCCCCTGCAGTCATTCTCCCTCTGCTCCTGGTCACAGGCAGCCATTGATCTGCTTTCCATTATCATATTGATTTGCTGAAGCGACTGGTCAGTTTGCCGTGTGCAATGTCTCACATGCCTAACTGTTTCCTTGTAGAGCCATTATCTTGATGCTCTAGCTATTGTGTTTCCTGTGCGCTGGAAGTT
This sequence comes from Indri indri, assembly GCA_004363605.1. Classification (NCBI taxonomy): domain Eukaryota; kingdom Metazoa; phylum Chordata; class Mammalia; order Primates; family Indriidae; genus Indri; species Indri indri. The sequence goes on from RJWJ010029240.1 coordinate 246, forward strand.
AGGTCTAAGGGCTTGGCTAACTGCAGGCTTGTATATGGAAAAAATGCTTCATGGGTGATACCAGACACTTCCTGTGGCCTCACACTGGGAGGCCACACTGCACTGGGCTGTGCCATTGCTAGGGATGCTCATGTGCTCCCTTGGTTGAGCTGTTGACCACCAGGGCTTTTCTTTGTAGAGTTATGTTTTTCCCTTGAAATGAGCAAGTCATCCACGGGGTGATACTTTGGTAATGAGCAAAGATCCCTGCTCCTCGCACCCCTTCAGCCAGTGGTTGTAGCTTGCCTCGAGGACTCTTGTCTGAATCAATTATTTCACAGGGGGTTGCAAAATGGTAGTTTCTAATTCTGTCATTTCTTAGACCTTTATGGGCTGTCATCCTTTGGTAAAAAATGGAGCTTTCTTTCATGAACTGGGATGGATCTGTAGCTCCCAAAAATATAGTAAATGCTTATTTCTTTTCCCTTAATTACAATTAGGAAAAATTTGAGCATCAAAAAAGGAAAGAAAACAAACTATAACTAATTATAAAATACTGAACAAACTAAAAACTCTTTTTGATTTAATTTTATTTTTGGATACATAAGAAAAGCATTAAAAATGGCTAAATGCAAAGTTTTATGAATTGTACTGGTAACCACTTTCTCAGGCTGCCGGTTATTTAAGGTCTTCATTAACGCGTGGGTTGAAGTCTGGTACACCCACTACATCCCCCGTTCGTGACCTGGGGCAAGACAGGGAAAGACTTGAACTTGGTTCCAACGGTTCTGGGTTGAATCCTGGCTCTGCCACTTACCTGCTAGGTAACTTTAGGAAAAGTATAGCCATAGTTCTTCCCTCTAAAGATAGAGAGTACGGACAGGAATGAATCCAGGCGCCCTGCGTGAAACGTCCAGCCTGGAGTGCGTGAGTGATCAGCATCCCGCATCCGTCTGCTTCCCCTGAAGAAGGCCCCGGGAGGGGGAGCCGCCTGAGCCTCCAGAAGCAACAGAGAATTGGTGCTGTTCCGACACCTGTAGTCTTGTCCATGAATGCAAAGTCACAATTCACTGCTGGCATATTGTTCCTTCACCTGGGGAGTGTCAAAAACTGCTGGCAGCAGTTTCACCTGCAGAGATTCAGCCTAAAACTGGTCCGGGACGTAGCCTGGGCACAGAGATTTGGAAGCATTTTAAACACTCTTAGATGCACACTTACCCACATACCTACAAAAGTTAGATCAGATCACCTAGTTCGATTTTTAAACATGTTTAACAATTTTCATGTACACACTTTTCTGATGGCTATTTAGTGGTATTGGCTATTTGGTATAGCTGCACTCTGGTTTACTTAGCCATTCTCCAGTGGGTGGACTTAGCTGTTTCTGATTACTCTTGTTTTAATTGATTTTAAAAAACACACACACACACAAACAACCTCTGTAGAGCACTAACAAAGCAACACAAATAGTTAAACAAGTGAAACTGAAGCTAGAACTCAGAATCTCCTTAAACTTTAGTGAAGAACTTAGCCTCTGATTTCCATGAAACCCAGAAACCTTTTGTTTTTAAACCTAGAACCACTGACTTCATCGAAGGCTCAGGCTTTAGGGCCAAAAATGGGAGAAATGTTGCTCTGGAAAATAAGTGTGGTTTCTAGTGGAAGCTATGAAAGGAACATGAGTGTGGGCATGTTTGAGTGGGAGGAAAAGAATCGAGAGCAATTCATTAGACGGAAGAGAAAAGGCGCCGGCAAGGCTGCGCGGCAAGCAGACGCCACGACAGTAAAGCCCAGAGTCTCTCACTTGCTTCCCTTTGAGATGAGGGTGGTCACACTGTACAAATAAATCACTTGGGGTGACTAAACTGAAGGTGGGCTGGAAGGCGACAATTGTCTCTCCACTGTCACCTGAATTACGAGCAAGTGAAGTTTAAGCGGGAATCAAATCAGGAGATGCAACGCGAAACCCCCAGTGCTACTGTGGCGAGTGGCAGCTGCTCCTGAGGACTCCTGGCCCGGCAGTGAAACCGGAAGGTAAATTTTCCAGGCCGGAATGCAATTGTTGAAGTATTACATTAGACGTTTGTTTCATCTGAAATAAAATGCCTGTGGTGCCCTGTTACACACCGTACCAGCTGATTCTCGCGTCGTGCGAAGGGATTGGTGGAGATCCTGATGGTGAAATGCTGAATTACCCTGGGGTAAACAGCAGGCACACAGCAGAGGTCGTGGGAGAAGCTCTCTGATGTCTGAGCCTGGCGCGCTGCCCCGACCCCGGCCAGTCAGAGTTTAATATGATTGTTTACTGATGTTATTACGCTGGATGTACTGGGTCAGAAACATAAGCTGCTTGGGGGTTGGTAGCGGATTCTTTTTATTTTTAAGACTTTTTTTTTCTTGCTAAATAGATGAGAGTAAAGAATAAAAATTAATCAGCATTCCTACATAGGCAGCTCAACTTCCCCAATATTGTTTCTCATCTAATAAATAATAACATTGTGACATTGAGTGTTACAAATTTGAGGGATAAGTCTGGGGATACACCCAACACACATCACACAATGTTCCACATGGAGTGGGAGTTCTGGAGGCTTCTGCCCAGGCAGTGGACCCATCTGCCCGGGGCTGCATCGCACGGAGGGCTGTAGCCAAACGCTGCAGATCCACTGAGCTAGAAAGGAGTTGGATAATTAGCATTAAGAGGATATTCCAAACCCTCATTTTAGGCAAGTTTTAAGTTTCATCTTTTCTAATCCCTTCTTAGGAAATAGAAAATAATTTTTTCTTCTTTCTCCCTTCTAGAAAAAATTCTAGGCAGAGGTGTCGATGGGAGGAGAGAAAGCAGAGAAGCAAAACACCTGTGTGGGTAAACCGGCAAGGATCCCCTAAACTGGTCCAACCCCCAGACCGCAGCCCATTACCCGTCTGTGGCCTGCTGGGAAAGGGGCCACGCATCGCTGTCCGAGCTGTGCACCACACCCACCCCACCACGACACCCATCCCCCCATCCCTGTACGTGCAAAAATTGTCTTCCGTGAAACCGGTCTCCGGTGCCAAAAAGGTTGGGGGACCGCCACTCTAAACTATCACTGCCTTGTTGGATGCCATGTGACCTGTCGACTTCTCACACCTCCTCTGCCAGGTGACACTCAGCTCAGGGGTTGGACAGAGAGCGCAGGAGCCCAGCCTCAGGAAATGAGGAGTCACATCTTCGCACAGACCGTGAACACCTCAAGGACAGGTACCGTGTGTGCCATGCTGACAGACCTTCGCCACTTAGCACGGGGTGGTGCTCCGTAAATATCTGCGGAACAAGTGAAGAGATCAGAGAGGGATGAAGAAACATTTAGATCAACAAGACGAACAGGGAGAACAGAAAATATCCTCACAAAAGAAATGCTATGGTGAGGTGCTGCTCAAAATCCCCATCAGAATATCCCTCCCAAGAGAAGGGCGCAGGGAACACAGCCTCGGGGACAACAAATCCCATTGAGTGATGTGCGGCTCGCGGGCCGGTTCCTGACGTGCAGCTGTCTCGGGTCATCTTGAGGTCCCTCCCTGGACACCTCTTGGCCTCACTCCCGGACTGCCTTTTCCTAACTCCCACCCCCGGGAGTCCTGTGAGCATACTTAGGTCCTTCAAGTTCTGGACCTGAGGGATCACAGCCCTGAGAGCCAGAGCTGCCTCCGCGGCATGACTGGTGTCCCTCACACACCCCTGTCCTGTCCGAGATCTCGGGGTCGTCTATTTCGTCCAGAGGAGACGTTGTCCTCCTGCCTCGGAAGTGAGGCCCTCGCCTGGGGTGGCAGCAGGTGCACACCCGACGTGCGGCGAGCCCCGTGAGAGCGCCTGTGCTGCTCGGGGACAAGGGAGAGCCCTTTGGGGGATGCAGTATGTGGAAACTGAGGCAGTGTGGGAGGACCGTCCTAACAAGCCATTTGATATCAAGATAGACTAACGGAAGTGTGAAATCGGCTCTGAAACACCACGAAACGAGAATGTCTCCTCATCTGAGCGGACCAGGCAAGCACGTGCTCACCTGGAGGCAGGGGACCAACCAGATGATCTCTGCAGCTTTCTGAGATTGCATGATCCCACAAACCCCTTTCAAAATATTATTGTGGCCCGGTTTTAGACAAGTAATTAGATATTCGTGTTTTACAGCCAAGGAATCCAGGTCACGCGTGGTGGACCACTCGACCACAGTTAAACTGAAAGCTCGGCTTTGTCAGCTTTTTGCTGTCCTCTGAGGAGACGCCAAACTTGGCGACGTTCTGGTTTCAGACTTATAATTAGCCTCTAAAAAATGATGATGGATCATCTGGCTACATTGAGGCCAGTCTCGTCTTCCCAGGAACCTAGCAGCAGTCCGCGACCCAGTTTGCCTCCTTCGCGTGCCTGGAGAGCAGGCTGTGGCTGCGGAGGCTGGGCCGGGCCTGGGAGCTCCATGTGGCCGAAGCCGACGGGCACGAGTTCGAAGGGGCCACGGACGTCAGCCTGCGCCCGCGTTCCCACGGTGCTCGGAACTGACGCTGTGGATGGTTAAAGGTCGCAAGCATTTCAGAGAACCAGGGGGTAGGTGGCCAGTGTAGGGGCTTCTGGTTATTTCTCCCTGTGGCTTGGGCACCTCCCTCACTTCAGAGTCCTTAAGGCCACCTGAGTGGGCCTGGAGTTTGGGGGCGACCCTTGGCTGGGAGATATCCCCATTCCAAAAGCAGTCAAGGCCATTCCCCACTCACTCTGGTCCCAACTGTGGGACCATGCTGCACAAACACATTGCACTGTACACACACACACACACACACACACGCACATGCTATGCACCACACACTCACACCACACACACATCCCCACACTTCACACACTCACGCCCTACACATACACACCACACACACACACTTAACTCACATATCACACATCACACACATACACCACACATACACTTATACCACACACATACACACCACACACCACACACTTTCACACCCCCACAACCCTCCCACCACACACACTCACACTCACATACCATACACACACACACACACACACACACACACCCCACCTCTACATTCTCTAGTTTTTGTAAGGTCTTTCTGAGACCAATACAATGCCCCGACCGCAGGCGAGCTCCAGGGCTCTCTGCCGGTGTCTGCGGTACCAGTCTCTGGCCGTAAGCAGGAGGGCACCTTCCTTGCTGGTGGCCTGGCTAGAGAAAGGGAGTCCATCTTCAGGACGTAGTTTGACTGTTATACTGATCATTAAGAAAGTTATGTGTCTTTAAAACACTGAATTTTCTTTTCTGTGGTGTCCTTTTGAAATATGTACTTAGTATTACCTCAGGACACGGTATAACGCAGGAAAGAGCACAGCCTGGGCTCAAATCCTGGCTCTGCCCTTTACAAGTCAGCTAACCTTGGACAAGGAGCTTAATTTCCCCGGAGCCTCTTTTCCCTCATCTGTACAATGGGAACAATTACATCTGTCTCCAAGGGTTACCGAGGACGTAAGAGCCAGCAGCAGGGAGCCCCCAGTGTTGTCTGGCACGTGGCACGTGCTCAGTACATGGTGATGAGGTGACAAGCAGCAGGTTGTTCTCATCTTGGCTTCACCTCTCCTGGTGGCGGGGGCTGCAGCCATTCCCAACTGTCCCTTGGGCCAGGCCCCCATCTTCCCCAGGTACTGGGCAGCTGGCGGGTCCCAGCGGCTGAAGGGCGGTTGTACAGCTTCCAGCTAGTCACCTCTCCGTAAGTGTTCTCTCGACAGGGAGATATCTTCCAGCTAGAAAAAAACATGCCCCCTTCTTGGGACAGTCTGGGTCCTCCGGAAGCTTGTTCATTCCCTGCGGGCGTCTTTCATTGGCTTCCCGCTGGCCGGTCTCGCGTGCCGTCTGCATGGGCTGCTCTGATGAAAGGGCGATGTTCTATTTCTTAACGTGGGTGGTGTTGAGTCTGTGTTGACTTTCTAGATGATGTATTTCACAATTTAAAAAAAGCGTAAAAAAACCAAAGTAGCAATATCGAGGGTTGCCTAGATAAGAGCTGGGCCGAGAAGTCAGGAGGTTCCCATGGGATCCAGACGGGGAGAGGTGAGGGTCTGGACTTGGGAACCTGCCGAGAGGCTGGAGAGGCGAGGACAGCATCACTGAAAACCGAGGTGGTAGAAACCAAGGGCTTTGGCAACCGACGCTGTGCTGAATGAGTACAAGGAAATGGTTTAGAGCACCAGTGACCCTGGGTACCCCTAGCAGACTGGGCGGTCCACGGCGGTGGCTGGGGTGGCAGGGGAATGGGTTGGAAGGGCTAATACCTCCTGTTTAGGGCAAGTTGAATTTGGCGTGTCTGTGGGAATGTCTGAGCGGGGGACCAGTGGTCAGTGAGCATAAGGACTGTAGCTCAGCCAGGAGCCGGCTGCCTGTGAAAAATGTCCAGCTGCTAAAGATTGCTCCAGGTACAGTCGTGTGTCACTTAACAGGGTGAATACATGCTGAGAAATGCTAGGCAATTTTGTGGTGCCAACATCATGGAGTGTACTCACACAGACCTAGATGGCATAGCCTATTACACATCTAGGCTATGCGGTGTGGCCTGTGGCCCCCAGGCCACACACCTGCACAGCAGGTTGCTGTACTGAATGCAGCAGCTGTAACACAAATCGCTGGGCCAGGACATCTTTGAGCTTTGAGATAATCTTACAGGACCACCATCACGTGTGCGGTCCTTTGTCGATCCAAACACCGTTACGCGGCACATGGCTGTAGTTACTTCCTCTGCTACTTGACTGGAGGGGCCAGAAGGCCCCTACGTGCTAGTAATTTTGCAGACTGAGTCACTGGATGGCCCTTCTCTTGTGGTTCATTTTCTTTACCGCAGCACAGAGTTTAATGATTTTTCAGGCTCCTTTCCCCTCAGTTATAATGTGGAACTGCTCAGCCTGACACTTAGGGAGCTCATTTCCCACTTAAACCTGATTAGAAACCTAATCCCTCCGCTATAAAACAGCAACGCAATAACTTCAGCTCCCCACGTAGGCAGGGGAGGGAGGCCTCCAAAGCTGCCAGTAAACAGGAAAGGCAGAAAAAAATGAAAGAAAACACGATACTTCTCCTAGGCCCTGGGGCCTGGCTCGCAGCTTCAGGGCGTCTCTGTGCTCTCTGTGCACACCCTGGGGACCGCCCGGCAGTGTCTGCCAGTGGGAGAGATGCTCGGGGCAGGGCCGTCCCATGGACTTGGGAGAGAGACGTCCTCCGGTTGCTCAGTGGTCCTGGGCCCTGCATGGGAAGAAACAGCCCCAGGTGGAGGCCAGATTACTTCAAACTCACCTTGCACAACTGGGCTCAAAGCTTCTCTTCCGTGAAGCTGTCCTCAAGTCACCCAGGCACCGGGGGCCTCCACCTCCTCTGCCTACCTTGCCCTGGCACTTTGTTCATTCTCACCTTAAAGTATTGGCTGCATTGAGGCGTATGTGACTCTTCTCCCGACTCCATCCTGGAATAGGCTTTATAGCACAGAATTCAACATATGTTAAGCATTTGATAAATACTATTTAAACAGTGAATGAACGACTGAATGAATGAATGGTGGCCCATCAGGGCCTGCGGTTTGCCCTTCAGAATGCAGAGATGTGGCCTGGGAACGGTGTGCCGTGGACGAGGCTGGCCAGGGGTGTCAGGTCCCCCGATACCTCCTCTCCCTGGTCTTCCCCCTCCCCCAGGCAGACCTCCCACCACTCTCCGGAGCGGGACCTTGCTCAGGCCTCGGCCCTACTGGGGGCCAACCTGGGCATCTGGTGCAGGGCCCCGGCCGCTCTCCCCTCTTCCTTACGCCACCTCACTGCTTTCTTCCCAACCCTCATGCCCCTCCCGACCTGGCCCACCACCTCCTCTCGGTCTGTTTCCATCATTGAAACATCATTCTTTAAGGCGTTCACATGGCCAGCAGAGCACGGATATCGAGAAGTCGTATTCTGAGAGAGGTCGCCATTTCCTCTTAACCTCTTTATTTCACAGCTTGTCCCTGTTGAGCTTAGAGGCTTTGATTTTTAATCAGACCTTTTATTAATCATATGCCCAGTGACACCCTGTCTTGGGCTTTGTCAAATAGCCCCAAAGAAGCAAACCTTAAGCTGAAATACATAACTAAGTTCCTTAATTCTGCAGCTTTTCCGTGAACAAGGCTGTTTCGGCAGACCCCAGCCACAGTGCATTCTGTGGGGTGGTCTTCCCAGGGACCCTCCGTCCACCCACCCGTCCATCCCTCCCTCCATCCTTCTGTTCGTGACACTGCCGTGTTCTGACAGTGCAACATGACTCCCCACCAGAGCCGATTAGTCCGGGAGTGGGCAAACTACGAAACGAGCTAACCCCCTCACATGGGAGTTTAGAGTTGGTCTCTATCTGGGTAGCTAAATTGTGATGTGGAAGTCACTGAGAAACAGAGAAAGTGGGTCTGTAGCAAGGGAAAGAAATGACGCAAACCATAGTGAGAAGCAGGACAGGTGCAGCCTCCCTCTAACGTCGTTTCCAGTTCTGGTTCCCGGGCTCAGTGCCACCTCTGCTCTGGGGCTCCGCTGCTCAGCCCAGAGTCTGTGAGACACCACGGTGCCCTTCCCTAGGTCACACTGGGGCTCTGTGCTTTGCAATGGGGAAGGTCCTATGAATTCAGGGTCTCAGCACAGGGTGGCTTTGGGGGCCCCTCTGTCCTTGTGGCCAATTGTGGGTTAGGACTGTTTGGAAGAGGTTCTGGGGTCCTAGAGACCCCCAGGCTTGGCCTTTCCTCCCGTCCTCCCCTGACTCAGCCCCCGACTATGGCTGAGTCTTGTTTCCTCCAATGGGCTCCCTGGCCCTGCCATGGCCTCCACACTGAATGCTCGGCCTTAGGCTTTGCCCACCTGTCGGAACACCCAGCCCTTCGACTGGACCTATGTCATCTGCCGCTGTCCCCGGAAACCTTGTGCGTTACTGCTTTTCAGCCTACTGTCAGCATCCGGGTTGGGGTCTGTCTCCCCAAATGTTCTTTTCCCAAGTCTCTCCTCGAGGTCCTGATGATGACGGGAACCGGGGCCAAAGCCTCGCCGAGTCCTAGGAAATGCAACCTGTGTGTGTGTTTTAGTTTCTTTAAAATTAGGATGAAGCTCAATCTCCCGGAAAAGGCCATCAAAGGCCAAGAGAGTCGTGGGCGCCGGGCCTGGCCCTGCCACGCCCATGCTGCCGCCAGGGGGAGGCAGCTCTGCTGCATCACAGAGGGACACAGCCGGAGCGACACCCACGTTGGGCTCCAGGACAATTTGGGCACTCGAGAAACCCCACCTTCAGGCAGACGGCAGGAGCGGAGCAAGTAATGCCGACATTGCTCAGCAATGCGCAGGCGGGAAACAACGGGAGAGTAAACCTGGGCGAACCTGGGCTCTGCCTCTCCTGTCCCCAGTTCCCTCCCATTGTGACAATGGGAGCGAGAGCTGGCTTGGCCCAGAGGGCGCGGCATCCTGAGAACCTAAAGCATGGTAGTAAGGAAATGTCTTTTGTTTTCACTTTGTATTTGGATGTAGTTTCAAATTTATAGAAAAACTGCAAAAAAAAAGTACGAGGACCATTTATAAACTCTTTACCTAGATTCATCCACTGCTAACATTTTAGCCCACCTGCTCTACCGCTTTATCATCCACCTACCCCTTTCTTCTAATTTTTTTCTGATTAGTTGGAAGTGAGTTACACACATCATGGCCCTTTACGCCTAAATACTTCAGTGTGTATTTCCCAAGAACAGGGATATTCTCTTACATAACCAACGCCGTCGACTTCATGAATTGTCATTGCTGCGATGCTTTTAACTGAATGATGAATCCACGTCTATGTGCCAGTTTTGCCAGCTGACCCAGCAGTGTCCTTTGCAGCATTTCTCCCACGGCAGGACAGGACCCGGTCCAGCACCAGACACTGCACTGAGTCGTCCTGTCTTTAGAGCCTCCTGTAATCGGAGCATTTCTGTCACCTTTTGTCTTTCAGGACATCAACGTTTTTGAAGAGCTCAATCCCTGGGCCCCTTTTTGATAGAATGTGGCTCATTGTGTGTTTGTTTGAAGTTTCCTCCTGGTTAGACTGAGGTTGTGCTTGTGCCATGCGATGCCCCAGAGGGGAGGTTGTGTCCTTCTCAAGCCATCACACTTGGAGGACAGTGACTCCTTCTGCCTCTCAAATGGGAAGGTCATTTTGATCACCTGGTATTGCCTGATTTATCCATTATATAATGACTTTTTAAAAAACAAAATGTCTTTTTTAATGCTCATATATTTGTGGAATAACAATTTTACACACACACACACACACACACACACACACACACACACAATTTCATCTTCCCTTAAAGTTTCTTCTTTGCGATGCCACATGCGCTCGAGCTTTGAGGTCTTCAAATCCCACGTGCGCAGGGCTGACTTGCAGAGGACAGAATGAGTTTCGGCAGGAGGGACTTAGTAAAGGGTAGTAACTTGCTCATGAAAACACCGCACCACCTGTAGAAACGAATTACGGGCTAAGTAACGCCGTACGGCTGGTCCTCCAGTCTCCTAAGCAGGCAGCCTCCAGCTTCAGAACCGTATGTTTAGGCCACAGTCAAGAAGCTGCCACGACCCTCGGCTGGTTCCCGAGTCACAGCTGCACCTGCCACTGTCCACACGTCAACACGGACGCCCGCAGGCTGCTGACAGATGCTGGGGTGGGACAGCCTCTGCTCATCTGCCACAGAAAAGCCCAACACCTGCAGAGACGTACTTGCTAGTGGGCAGGGCAGGGCACCAGAGGCCGGCCTCCAACTCACAGTCCCCAGACCTAGGTCACTCTCACAACCTCGGCTGCCAGGGGGCTGGGAACTCCAGCCTACGCTGTCCCAGAAGGCACACGGGGCGGAGGGCGGGATGGGCGTCTGGGCTGATCCATCCCATCCACCTCACCTCCCTGGGCTTCCTAAGTTGATTAAGCAGCGACCCTTCCAGGGATTCAGAGACGCCCTAGCCCTGCACTCTCCTCCCCTCAGGCAAATCAAAGAAGCCTTCCCTTTCATAGTGAAAACACCGAATATCAGAGGGAAGAGGGAAGCCGGCTTTGAGATCATCCTCTGGGGGATGTAGGTGAGACAGGAGCGGGTGTGGCTCAATGTCCTCAAGTTCCTTTCACTTGGGGGCACGGGCTGTGCCCTGAGGAAGGGCTGCGGTTCCTGCTCCTCCACCCCCTGCGTGTTGAGGGTGCGGGGCAGCTGAGGATGACTCCCGGGTTTGCTGCTTAGGAGACTGGTAGAGGGGCAGGTTTTAGTGGGCTGATTCCAGCTCAGCTTTGGAAGGGTGGCGTTTGAGGTGACGGAGAGACATCGCGGGGAGATGCCCAGGAGGCTGCAGGGTGGGGCGCGTGGGAGTTAGAGACGGCGGTGGGGAGTCGCCGGGCATTAAGGTTCTAGTTTTTAACAATGAGGAAGTGGATCGCAGTGTTACCATGGCAACAGCAAGTAGCGCTCCGTGTTGGGGATGGAGGGTGAGGCAGGGCAAGTGTGTGACTTCCGTTTGGTGACATGTTCGGGAGCTGCCTTCCAAGGAAGCGAGTTCCACAAATACAGGGATGATTATGGCTATTATTATTGACTTTGGACTTTTATAGTTCCAGTAAACACTGCGCTAGAAGTGGGTAATACACATTAAATATAAAAACTGCAAATAGTGACGTGGAGACATAACGCTGAAGGAACACGACTCTGCACACCCCCTGCCGCCCTTCCCGGAGTCCTTGGAGGGGGCACGGCCACGCCCCTGGGACACTCGGACGCAATTCATCCACCAGCACTCCGACTGGCAGCGCTGAGTCATTGTGGGCTCCTCACACCCCGAGTTCTCATCTAGGGAGAAACCACCCCTGCACTAATTATTCTCAAGATGGGGAAGGGAAAGAGGAAACGAATAATTAGGAGGCATTGAAAGATGCAAATTTCCCTTCGCTCAAAGCTGTCGGATCAAGATGCCGCTTCACCAAGAGGATGTTCTTCCCACTTAATTTGCTTTCCTTCTGAGTGCATAAGGAGGGAGAAGGTGCTGGGGGACAGGAAAAAATGAAGAGGCCAAAAAGAGAGATAAGAGGAAAAGAGAAAAAGGCTTCTTTCTGTAGAAAAGGCAAGTTACTGCTATTCTATCAGAAAAATAAAATTGGAAGAAATTAGCATGATCGACATCTTATACATATTGAGGAACGGGCAGAGACAGGTTCATAATCCTCCTGGGAACCCAGGGAAGAGTGTCTGCCTGTGCTTTGGAGCCAGCCCAGCCCCCCCGGGTCCCCAACATGTGGCTTCTCTCCATCTGCCTTTGGATCCATGCACCTTTCCTAAGTGGAGTGCAGGACCCGTCAGCAAACAACTGCAATCTAACCCCACAAGCCTCTTATCTTTGGCTAAAAGCCTGTCAGTAAAAAAAGAGTTCCCTTTTACTGACTCCCCCTGGGACAGGCACGGGGCTGGGCACTTTCCGTGTATAGCAGGCATCCCGGCTCGGGTCTGTACAGCGCCTACCCCAGCATGGAGGGCTCCTGGCATGGACTGCACACCCTCTGGAGCACCCTCTGGAGTCTATTTTGGGGGGCCCTGGGGAAAGTGCTCCCTAGAGGGAAGAGAACTGTTCAAGTCTGGTGCTGGGGCACAGAGCTCTGGAAGGCCACCTTAGGGGCTGCCTGGTACCTAAGACAGAGCTCCTATGATCCCTATTGGGGCACTCGCCACTTTAGGGTGTGACTGTCCCCCACTAGCCTATGAGCTCCATGAGGCCAGGGTCTGCCCTCACCCTGTTCACCTGTGCACCCCCAGCGTAGGGTGCAAAGCCTAGTGAAAAGTGGGTGCTGAGCACACATCGGTCGGGAAGTGGTTGGTGAGTAGTTCTAAGCAGGACTGGGATCTCCCCCTTGCCTCCTCCTGCCCAGCCTGAACTCAGCCTCAGTGGGGGAGGACACAACAGAACAGGAAGAATTGCCCCCCCCCATCGCAGAGGGTGGCTTCGACAGACTCCCGGGGAGTTAGCAACTCAGTAGCTGTGGGAGATGTCACCCGTGTCCTCAACAGCACTGGGTCTTTGGGTTTGTCCATGGCTTCAGATTTGTGGGTTCTGGAGGCTTCGGGCAAGTGTTGGTGAACCGCCTTGTCCTCCCACCTGATGCTAGTACCCCAAGGAGCAAGGGCAGGAAATGGGAACGCGAGGCCATGGCTGGGGTCCCATTCATGAGGATGGGGGGTCCCTGCCAGGGGATGACCATGGAGCGGATAGAAAAGAATTTGGTGGAGAGAGAAGGCCCACATTGACCAATAGGAAGAGGCAGGGAAATGCCGAGGTTACTGTTTTGGGGAGCTTAAAACAAAGTCCAGTAGGCGTGGCCTGGGGAGCACAGGTCAAACGCAATTATCTCTAATTTGTAAAACCACCTTGCAAGGCAGGTGCTCTTTCCTGCCTTGGATGCACCAAAGAGGAACTGGAGGCTGAGGTCAGGTGGCTTGCCCCGCATCACAGGCTGACACGCGGTAGCTGAACCGCATGCCCAGGTGCCTGCTCCTGGGGCCATGGGCCCCCCACAGAGGGGCAACGGCACAGAGGACGCGTCCCAGTGAGGACGCGCCAGCCTCGCCCAGGCCACGGACTTTGCTCAGCCACAGCAGCCGCGGCTGCGCTGCGCTGGCACTGTGTCCTTAGGGCAAAGTCTGGGTCAGAGGACAGAATTATGCAGCCAGGGAAGCAGGACAGAGCATCCATCTCACCTGCCAAGAAAAGTTTGCTCTGGGTTCCTCCTGCACAGGGAAACAGAGAGGCAAAGACATGATTTGAGTGAGAAGCACAGGGCTCCAGGTGTTACCAGCAGAAGCAATAAAACAGATGCTCGGGTGAGTTGTCAGGAGGCAAAGAGGCAAAAATCCAATTTAAGAGATTATGCCAAATGGGATAAAGCTGAAACAGTTGGATTGCTGAGCATTAAGCACCATAAAGGGAAACCATACATATCTTGGTTTTAAAAAAATTAGATGGAGGAAAACACGAGCTGATGTTTGGTGTCTGGTGAAATATTTGCTGTTTTCTTCCAAAGAGGGCTGTAGTCAAGGACTGTGACTTCAGCGCAGTGCGTTCGGTAAATATTTACTGAGAGCCTCAGGCCTGTGTGCTCCCGCTGCCCCCAGCCACGATGTGCCGCGCACGCGCCTGACTCCCGGCGCCACCGGTCTTCGTGTGGATCTGCCTGGAAACACATCAGGCCAGAGGGGTTTAGAAGGTGGATGAGGGCGTCTCATGAGAAGATGTGGATTTCGGAGGCATGACCCCAGCCTTTAAGGACAATGTCACAGACAGGTCTTTGGTGCCAGAAGAGGGGCCCTGGCTGCGTGGAGGACAGCCGGAATCACTACAAGAGCGTCCCAACCACCGTCATTCAGGTTTGACGATGGTAAAAGAGAAACCGCGTTGCAGATCTGCTTAAAACCTCATTGTGTTCACTTAAAAGGTTACGTTCTAGGTTGACTGAGATTTTGTTCTTTTCAGTCATCCATCTGCAGCGTCCAGAACAGCGTCATCCCAGCGGTGGAGCAGAGACCACGTGTGCAGAGGCAGGGGGCGGAAAGAGTGGCTCAGAAGGGAGATGAGAGCAGCTCCCACTGTGAGCGCTTTACGTACACTGTCTCTGTGCAGCTACTGAAGGTACCTTTTCTGACAGATGAGAATGCGGAGGCTCAGAGAGGTTGGGTAACCTGACCAAAGTCACACAGCCAGTGAGTAGCAGAGCTGGGCTAGAAGTTCTTGACCACTCTGCTATCTGGACGCTCCCAACTGGGAAGACTTCAAAGCTAGGTAATTAGCGAGACAATTCAGGGAAACAGTTAGGGGTTTGTACTAGTAAAGGCCACATCCCATTCTGGAGTGTCCTTCTCTTTTGTCTTCTGCTTCTTCCCCGAGAAGGAAACGGTGCTGACGTTGAGCTCAATTTCCAGGGTTTGACAAAGGCAGATCATTAGCACTGACCGAGAATGTCCATGAGCGACAAGCCAGTAACCCAAACTGAAAAGCGACAGTGTCTAAATGATGATTTACGAAAGAAGCAGATGATACAATGTACACATGGGGATTTCTGTTTGTCTCCTACAAGAAATCACTAGTCCAGAGGAAGGAAACTCCCACGCCCTGCGGCCCCGGTAGGCAGCACAGGTGGATAAAGAGCCGGTTTAATCAAGGTAGATGGGCAGCTCTGGGCCCTGCTCAGGGCAGCGGCCGTCACCTGTCTCCCGCTCCGCAGGCAGCAGCAGGCTAAGCATTCTGCTCACTTGCCGCTGCCGTCTGCCTGGCGGCTGGGAAGAGCTGGCACAAAGAAAGGTGGGTTTTTGAGGATGGTCAGATAGAGCAAAGGAGCATCTCTTATGCTCTCCACTCTTTTTCCCCAAATCCTCATGTCATTCTACTTAGGGTTGTCACCGCGAAATGCATTCATTCATTCCTTCATTCCTTCATTCATCCAGCACCCATTTATTCATTACTCACCATTGGCAGACTCATCATTCCATCAGCTGTCATGCTGGGCCCTGGGGTTATAAAAAGAAATCAAATGCAACATCAGTCCTCAAGCTGCTAATTGTCTAGAAAGGAGACAGATCTATTTTTCAAAAAGCAAATGCCGTTCAGTGAGGCTGTGGAGGTGCCCTGCCTGGGGCTGGACCGGCTTGCATGGCTCTGGGAGGGCTGCGTGAGGAAGGGGAGCCTTTGGCTGGATCTGAAAGGGTGGCGGGAGTTTACCAGCGGGGAGGGCAGCGGCAGGAAGGGGAGTTTCAGTCTGAGGGAGCAGCCTGTGCAGGCTGCGTGGACACGAAACCACAGGCCTGGGGCTGGTCCGCTAATCCTTCCGGCAGCTGCCTGCTTCCAGGCTTGCCCCACTGCTGCTCTAGCCTAAATCCGTCACTGGGTATTCTTCCTGAAACCCGTTCCACCATGTCACTCCTCTGCCCCAACCTCTCAGGGCTTAGGATAAAACCCCCAGCGTCTCAACCTGATCCCCCACCTGCTGCTGGGCAGGTTTCTGGCCCCACCCCTTCACCAGCGCCGGGCCCTGAGAACTCTCAGAGACCACAGGCACCATAAAGGCGGGAGGTGGCAGAGCGGGCGACAGCAGGATGCTGTGAGAGCCGACTGCTGACCCACTCTCCGTGTGAGGCCCCTGCAGGGCTGGCCCGGGCCTTCGTGCAGGCTGGGCCTCCCACCTGACATCCCCCCTCTCCTGTCCCCATTCCACACGCACCTCCCGTGGAGACCTCCGAAAATACTTCTGGAAATAAAACCTCTCCTCCTTTAGTACCAAAACCCAAATCTGTCCAAAACCAGATTCATCTTTGTTTTCCAAACTAGTTCTTCCTCATAATTTTCCTGTCTCTAGGCATAGTCCTGCGATTCTTCCAATCCCTGAGACCTAGAGATACACATTCCTCCTGTCTCGCCGTCACCCTCGAACCTCATGTGCACAAAGCGTAGCATTGTGGACTGCAGTCCGAAGGGACTTTGGATGTTATCTGATCTACCGGCCCACAAACCCAGGCATCTCCTTTATAACATCACTGGCATATGATCTTTCAGATTATTTTGCATTCTTCTCGAACTGCTTAAAAATTCTTCTTTATATTGAATAAGATCTGCCTTCCCGGGCCCCTTCCTCTCGTCCTCTCTTTAGCCGCAACTAACGGGTCTCATCCCTTTTCCAAATGCATTTGCCGTGGCCTCCTTCACTTTGCTCTGCTCACACATCCTTCCAGTATTTTTAGGTGACGTTCACAGGACTAAGGTGGTTACCTCCTTTAACTTGTGATGGTCCCTCCTAATGTGTAAACGGGGATTCAGTCAGATTCCGCTCAAAAAATATCCCTTGGGTCCACTGTGAGAGAAGCAGTGTGTCAGGGTGATTCTGAGCATGAATTTGGAAGTGAAACTGCCTGTGGTCAGATCCTGCTTCTACTGGCTGTAGAACATTGGCCTTCAGTTTTCTCCTTCAAGGCCGTGGGTGCTATGAGTGCTTACACGTAGGTTGGTACGAGGCCTAAATGAGTTAGCGGATGTAAAAGTTCTGAGAACAGTATAGCGCCCAGTAAACATTCAAAAGATGTTTGCTCTTTTTTTCTTGTTTAAAAATATGTGACATGAAAAGTTGATAATTATTTTTTTCGTGTTGACAACATGCCATTGAGTGATACTTCTTTTTTCTTTCTTTTATTGATACATAATTTTTACGTATTTATGGGGTACATGTGAGTATTTTTTCACGTGCATAGAATGTGTAATGATAAAGTCGGGGCACTGGGGGTATCTGTCACTTTGAGTAGTTATCATTTCTGCATGTTGGTGATAGTTCCAGTGCTCTCTTCTAGCCACTTTGCAATGTGAAATATGTTGTTGCTAACTGTGGTCTCCCCGGTCTGGTATTGAACATTGGAACTTACTTCTATCTAACTGTAAGTTTGTGCCCATTCACCAATCTCTCTTCATTTCCACCCCCCCAACATCACACCCTTCCCAGCCCCGGTATCTATTATTCTATTCCCTGTCTCCACGAGATCAATTCTTCTAGCTCCCACATGAGCGAGAACATGTGTGTTTAACTTTTCTGTGCCTGAGTTATTTCTCTTAACATAATGACCTCCAGTGCCACCAATGTTGCTGTAAATAACATGACTTCATTCTTTTTTATGGCCAAATAGTATTCCATTGCCTGTATATACACCATCTTTTCTTTATCCACTCATCCATTGATGGACTCTTAGGTTGATTCCATATCTTTGCTGTGGTCAACAGGGCTACAATAAACATGGGAGTGCAGGTGTCCCTTTGATATACTGATTTGTCTTCCACCTAGTAGTGGGATTGCTGGGTCATATGGTAGTTCTGTTTTTAGTTTTTTGAGAAATCGCCGTACTATTTTTCACAGTGGTTGTACTAATTTACATTCCCACCAACAGCATACGAGAGTTCTCTTTTCTCCACATCCTTGCCAGCGTTTGTTTTGTTTTTTTCTTTTTATTTATTTTTATTTCAACATATTACGGGGGTACAAATGTTTAGGTTACATATATTGCCTTTGCCCCACCAGAGTCAGAGCTTCAAGCGTGTCCATCCCCCAGATGGTGTGCACCACATCCATTAGGTGTGAATATACCCATCCTCTCCTCTCTCCTCCCCTCTGCCCGACACCCAATGAATGTTACTACTATATGTGCACATTAAGTGTTGATCAGTTAGTACCAATCTGATGGTGAGTACATGTGGTGCTTGTTTTTCCATTCTTGTGATACTTCACTTAGTAGAATGGGCTCCAGCTCTATCCAGGATAATATAAGAGGTGCTAGATTACCATCTTTTTTTGTGGCTGAGTAGAGCTCCATGGTATACATATACCACATTTTATTAACCCACTCATGTATTGATGGGTGCACTTGGGTTGTTTCCACATCTTTGCAATTGTAAATTGTGCTGCTATAAACATTCTAGTGCAGATGTCTTTTTTATAGAATATCTTTTTTTCCTTTGGGTAGATGCCCAATAATTGAATTGCTGGATCAAATGGTAGTTCTACTTGTATCTCTTTGTGGTATCTCCATATTACTTTCCACAGAGGTTGTACCAGTTTGCAGTCCCACCAGCATTGCATGAGTGTTCCTATCTCTCCACATTCACCCCAACATTTATTGTTTTGGAACTTTTTATTAATGGCCATTCTAACCGGGGTAAGTTGATATTTTATTTTGGTTTTGATTTGCATTTCCCTGTTGATTAGTGATGTTGTTTTGAGAAATGTCTATTCATGTCCTTTGCCCACTTTTTAATGGGATTATTTGTTTTGTTACTGTTAAGTTGTTTGAGTTCATTGTGTATTTTGGATATTAGTCCCTTGTTGGATGAATAATTTGTAAATATTTTCTCCTTGTAACTACAACTCCTACAGGTTGCTTCTTCCCTCTGTTGATTATTTCCTTTGCTGTGCAGAAGCTTTTCAATTTAATATAGTCCCATTTGTCTATTTTCTTTTTTAGTTGTCTGTGCTTTTGAGGTCTTAGCCATAAAATCTTTGCCTAGATCAATGTTCTGAAGTATTTTCCTTATATTTTCTTCTAGTAGTTTTATAGTTTCTGGCCTAATGTTTAAGTCTTTAATCTATCTTGAGTTAATTTTTTGTATATGGTGAGAGATGGGGGGTCTAGCTTCATTCTTCTGCATATGAATACCCAATTTTCCTAGTACCATTTATTGAAGAGGGCGTCTTCTTCCCAAGTGGGTGCTAGGGAGCACTGGCTGTGGATCCAGTGATGTAGAGACCCAGGGGCTAAGATTCCTGGGTCAGGAAAGCTGCAAAAACACTGCCTGTCCATGAAGGGAGAGAAATGAGCTGTACCCTCTGTACGGAACCCAGGGATGGTGAACAGAGTACTATTGAGGGTGTACCCTGCCCCCCTGCCTCTGGTAGCCTAGAGCTGGCTGTCCTGCAGTTCACCTACACCAAAGGCTTGGGAGTAGAGCTAACTGTGTCCACAGCACTGGGTGGTTGGAGAAGGGGAGGTTCCCATCTCCATATCCCTTCCTGAGCTGCCCAAATGGCACCTTGGGTCTGTGACCAGAGAGGGTGGCACCTCTTCCAGGCAAGATGCTGGGTGGAGTGCCACCCACACATATCTCAGTCACACTGCAGCTGGTAGCACGGCAGTGGGAATTGTCCTAGGAATAGGTAGGAGAGCATGGGCTTCCCTGCCCGGCCTCACCTGGGCGGAGCTGTACCCTGTCAGCCGAAACTGAGCTTAAGGGTGGGGTGCTGCCTGGCTTTAAACTCCCCAAATGGCACCTTGGGCCTGTGACTCCTTCCAGGCAAACAGTGTGGGAAAGATGCTGGGTGGAGTGCCATCTGCTTGCATCTTGGTCTCACTGCAGCCCACAGCAAGGCAGTGGGAATTATCCTAGGTGTGTGTAGGTGAACTTGGGCTCCCTTGTCCCTCCTCAGCTGGGCAGGGCTGCATCAGCCCAAACTGAGCCTGAGGGCAGGGTGCTGCCCGGCTTAAAACTCCCAAAATAGTGGCTCCTCAGAGATATGCAGTAGCTGCAGATTTGCCTGTATTTCTCCAGTATCTAGGCTCTCAGAATGGTGCCTGGCTCAAGCTGCTGTAGCCTCAGATTCCCGTGGAATTCTGTGTGAGTTCCCCTTATGGGACAGTGTGTCTGTGCAGCCTCCAAGCAGCTCCCTATGTTAGGTCCAGGACCAGCCTGAGTCAGGTGGTTCTCTTGTAGCCAAGATTGTGAAAGCTTGTCTTGGTGAGTGGAGTCCTGGGGGCTTTTCTCTTACTGTTTCACCACATCCAGGAGCTTCTCCCAGCTGTGAGCCAGCTCCTGGCCAGGCAAGTTGTCCTGAACCCTCTCCTTAACCACTTTTGGTGCTTCCAGTTGCTTCCCTGGTAAATCCTGGCGTTCTCTCCTAGATGATCTGTCTGAAATGTGTGAATCTGCTGACTTTCCTGGTTCTTCTCCATGCAGGAGGCACA
>RJWJ010029241.1:0-20790 GCA_004363605.1 Indri indri
GAATACTAGGATTACAGATGTGAGCCACCACACCCCGCCCTTTTAGGGCTCTTTTAAAAAACATTACTGTAATATCATTATCACATCCAAAAAATTAACAGTAATTCCTTAATATTAAAAATTTAGTCTTTTCAAATTTCTCTAATTCTCTTAATATTTTATTGGTACAGTGTGTCGTTCAGATCAGAATCCAAACCAGGTCTACATATGTCATTTACGCCAAGTCTCT
Source organism: Indri indri (assembly GCA_004363605.1). Lineage (NCBI taxonomy): Eukaryota > Metazoa > Chordata > Mammalia > Primates > Indriidae > Indri > Indri indri. The sequence goes on from RJWJ010029241.1 coordinate 230, forward strand.
TCTTAATTTTTAGGGTCTCTCTTCCTCATTTTTCTTCCTTGCAGTTTATTTTTTGAAGAAACCAGGCCATTCGTTCTATAGATTCAGCCAATTTTGAATTTTGCTGATTGTATCTCCATCTGTTATTTAACAAGCTCCTTTTCCCCTCCCACCCCACATTTAATGTAAATTGATAGTTAAGTCTAGAAGGTGATCAGAGTCAAATTTGTTTTATTTTTCTTTCTTTTTTTTCTTCTTTTGAGACAGGGTCTCATTCTGTTGCCCAGGCTGGAGTACAGTAGCAATGATCATAGCTCACTACCACCTCGAATTCCTGGGCTCAAGCGATCCTCCTGCCTCGGCCTCCCAAAAAGTGCTGGGATTACAGATGTGAACCACCACATCTGCCATGTTTTATTTTCTTTTAGAGGGGCAAACATATCTCAGAGGTGATGGTGTGTATTTCTATTAGAGGTACATAATGTCCAGTTGTCCCTCTTTTTTTTTTTTAAATGTTAGCAGTAAGAGATAAGCATTGCCTAAATCCGTAATTTCATTAGGGTTCTCGCAAAATGGTGTTATTCTATCATTTTTCATTCATTAGCTGGAATACCTCTGAAGAAGGAAACTTACCCTAATCAACTCTGGTTATCCTGCATACCATTCCTACAGAAAAGGCAGAAGTGCTTGATTCTTTCCCTTTATGTGCCAGTTTTTGAAATTATGATTGGTTCTCTAGCTTCCTCTAAAGGTGGCCAATGAGTTTCTCGTTGCTACTGTTGATTCATTATAAATTCGTGGATTTTCAACATATTTGATGTACTTTAATCTCTTGTAGTTCCTAATTAATTAATTTTTAAGACAGAGTCTTGCTCTGTCACCTGGGCTAGAGTGCCATGGCATCAGCTTAGCTCACCGCAACTTCAAACTCCTAAGCTCAAGTGATCCTCCTGCTTCAGCCTCCCGAGTAGCTGGGACTACGGGCACATACTACAATGCCCGGCTAATTTTTTTTCTATTTTTAGTAGAGATGGGGTCTTGCTCTTGCTGAGGCTGGTCTTGAACTCCTGACCTCAAGCCATCCTCCTGCTTCAGGCTCCCAGAATGCTAGCATTACAGGCATGAGCCACAGTGCCCAGCCAGTTATTTATTGATGTTCAAATGGTCCTATCTTTGGCCAGCAAGAGCCTCTTTTGAGTTGATGCCTTCTCAGTCCTTTTGACCTGACCTTCATAGTCTTTGGTAGTTTGATTTCTGGTGTGACAAGATACCCAGGCACGTCCTGCTCCAGAATTGGAATCAAAATTTTCTCTAAGGAAACCTGTTTCCTTATGGTAGGAAATGCTATTATTATTTTTGTCTGGCTTATTTATATTTATGTTAAGTTTATGCTAGATTTTTGTTGTTGCTATTAGGAAAGTGATTTTTTTCTCTATTGTATTTTTCCTCCAATAAAAACTGTTGATTTTTGTATGTTTATTTGTGATGGCCCTACTTATTGAACTTTTAAGCCTTTTCAAATACATTTTTCACTGTTTTACTTTAGTTTTTCAGGAAGACAGTCATACCATCTGCAAATAATAATTTTTCTATCTCATTCCCAATCATACCTCTTATTTTGTTCTTTTGTCCAATGCATTGTCTGGCACTTTCAGATCAGTATTAAATAATAAAGATGATACAGTCACCCTAGTTTTGTTTCTGAATTTACCATTAAGTTGGTGCCCTGATGTAAAAGACAAATTGGTACTCCTATTAGTACAGTATTTTTACTAGAATGAACATAATTGATAGACATTAGCTAGGCTCTAACCAGACATGTTAACTCCCTTTAACTGCAACCTTCCTTACACTTTCCTGTCTCTTCTAATTAATATCTCCCTTGAGCCAGATCTTAGATTGCTGCATTATGGCGATCTGTACTCCACATAGACTGCTTTATAACGTCTCACAGGGATCTAGGAATGCTCAACCCTCAAAATATTGATATAAGAAGCAGGCAGGAGGATCAGGATTTTGAGACCAGCCTGGGCAACATAGCGAGATCCTGTCTCTACAAAATAATTTTTTAAATTGTTCGGGTGTGGTGGCGCACGCCTGTAGTCCCAGCTGCTCAGGAGGCTGAGGCAGGAGGATTGCTTGAGCTCAGTAGTTGGAGATTGCTGTGAGTTATGATGACACCATTGCCCAGGCAACAGAATGAGACCCTGTCTCCAAAAAGGAAAAAAAAAAGAAGACCAAGAGAGGGAATCTGCTCCCAAATAGCAGAGCCAGAACTCTTCCATCTCAAGCTTTTCTAGTCTTGTGTCTTTGTATTTCTTAGGTCTGTGTAAGAGTTTTTTTAAAGTTTTCTTCAATTTTAATTTTCATCTCACAGCTGAATCAGTACCATGCGTCACAATATCTTATTTATTGAGCTCCTACAATGAGACAGTATAGCATAATTGAAAAGTGTAGGCTCTGGAGTAAAAACTGCCTACTTATTGTATGTGACCTTTGATAAATTATTAATCTCTCTGGATCTCAATTCCTAATCCACAAAATGGAAATAATAGTATATCAGAGTTGTTCTGAGGATTAGATGATTTTTTAATACATAGAACATTATTACCATTATTAACCATGTGCAATCACTCTCCTGCTCATCAACAGATATATATTGAATACCTACTCTGTGCTAGGTGCTGGAGATGGGATGGTGAGTTAGATGGGATAAAGCCCTTACAGGGCTTGCAGTCTACTGGGGGATAAAGACAAGTAAAGAGAGAACCACAGTAAGAGTAAATGTGGCAAATATGGTGTGGGAGGGAGGGGCATGTGAAGAGGAACATAATGAATTCTGATTTGAACATGCTGATGTACAGGAGCCAGTGGAACATTCAGATGTGATTGTTATGGTGATGTTGAATATTCCAGTCTGCAGCTCCAGAGAGCCATCTGGACTGAAGACAAAGTTTTGGGAGTGAGCAGCACATGTAATAAAAGCCCTAGAAATGGATAAGATCTACCTTGGGTAAGGTTGAGGAAGGCATTTTCAGGAACACTAACACTTAAGAGACAGACGTTTAATTTTATTTACTCCTCAGAATAATTCTGTGGAGATAAGTAATATTATCATTTATATTTTACTATGAGAAACCTGAAGCTTAGAAAGTTAACTTGTCATTAAGAAAGCTCGTCTGAGATTCAAACCTTAAGTCTATGGGAGCTTTCAAACTCCGTGCTCTCAAAACACTTTACACAGCTAGTACTTAATAGTTAAAATCTTATTTCTCCCCTCCCCATTTGACTTGATAACTTACCAAGGAAAGTCATGAATGTAATTTAAAACAAGCATGCGCGAAGTGGTTGTCACTTGTGATATTTAACTCTTGTTACCTTGGGCAGTTGTACAGATTCCTACAATCTGTATTTGGGGGTTGAGGTGAAGATGCTTGTCTGTCACTGAGTGCTTTTTATATTCATGACTTTCAATCAAGAGGTTATATATTAATAATAACAAACGGATCCCTGATGCATTTAGAGCCTTTTTTAAAAAATACATTTTTATCCATTGTTGGGCTGGGGTATACACTAATGTCAAAAGGTTTTTGCCTTTCAGCTTCTATCAATTAACGCGAGTAAAGTTAGCTAGATGTTTGTAAACAATATTCTGAAATGTTTCGTTAAAGTAAGCCGATGTTAAACATTTTTATATAAATACGTCTTCACGGAGTCAAGCTAGAGATGAACGAACCACTGTAAGAGGCGGGGCTGGAGGGGGGAACACGCTCGTTGACTTCAGTTTCATGTCAATGGTTGCTATGGTGACCGCTACGTCTTCCCATTGGTCGCTGCCGAGCGTACTGCGGTTCCTCTAGCAGACTTCATTGGTTACCGTTCTGCAGTCGCCCGGGCCTGTCGAGAGCCGGAAGTGAAGTGTCGCAAAGCAGAAAGAAGGCGGGAGTCCCGACTGCACTGAGGAAATTTAGGCAGTACGGGCTGCTATGGCGAACGCTCCGTGGGCCGAAGTCTGTGAGGAGTTCCAGGCGGCGCTGGCTTTGTCACGGGTGGAATTGCATAAAAACCCGGAGAAGGAACCGTACAAGTCCAAATACAGCGCCCGAGCGCTGCTGGAAGAGGTCAAGGCGCTGCTCGGCCCAGCGCCTGAGGACGAGGATGAGAGGCCTGAGGCCGATGACGGCTTGGGTGCGGGGGACCACGCCCTGGGGCTGCCAGCCGAAGTGGTGGAGGCCGAGGGGCCCATCGCCCAGCAGGCGGTGAGGCTGGCGGTTATTGAGTTCCACCTCGGCGTGAACCACATCGACACTGAGGAGCTGTCGGCGGGGGAGGAGCATCTGGTGAAATGCCTGAGGCTGCTGCGCAGGTACCGGCTCTCGCACGACTGCGTCTCCCTCTACATCCAGGCGCAGGTGAGAGCGATCCCGGCCTGCCGCTGTGCAGCGGGCACCGCGGGGCTCCGGCGCCCAGCCAAGGCCACAGGCAAACGTTATAAGGCGCAGTTTGTCCCCACGTTTTCGAAGCTTTGGCATGAGTCCCGGAGAGGATCTTACGGCTTTCAGAAAGGCCAGTCTTAAGGCCTTACTGCCTTGTAACTAGATCTCCCACCGTCGGCTTCCAAACTCCCTCTCCATCCTCATCGCCCATGCCAGCAACATCACTTGCTGCTTCACTTAGTCGTGGGCAACGCGTTGGTTTCCGAGACCCTCCTACATCGTAATGCCCTTTCCAGCTCTTCTGCACCAGTCCAAATCCTGTTCATTCTAGGAACTAGAAAAAATGAGGCAACGTAGCGAGATCCTGTTTATACAAAAATTTTAAAAAATTAGTAGGGCCTAGTGGCCGGCCCTGTAGTCCTAGCTCCTCGTGTAACCGGTTTTATAAACATAAATCCTTTCCTCCTTAACAATCCTCGTCATCTTAATAATTGACTTTCTGTGCTGAGGACAACATTGAATCCCCCTTGTGGATTCATTAACACACAGGTTTAGGCAGGAGGATCGCTTGAGCCGGGATTTGGAGGTTGCCATGAGTTGCGATCGCGCCACTGCACTCCAGTCTAGGGGACTGAGCGAGATCTAAAAAAAAAGAAAAAATCCAAAGTAATTTAAACCTTAAGGTCTCAAGGAAATGACAAAGAATGGCCAGAGTACTTTTTTCTTTTTCTTTCTTTCTTTTTTTAAAATAGAGACAGTCTCCCAGGCTGGAGTGCAGTGTGGCCCTATCATAGTTCATTGCAGCCTTGAACTCCAGGGCTCAAGTGATCTTCTCGCCTTGGCCTTCCAAAGTGCTGGAATTACAGGCGTGAACCAACGTGCCTGACCCAGAGTACTTAATTCAAAATAAATGTCTGAAATCTTCAGTTTCCATTCTTGCCACATTCATTTGTTTGCTCTCCAGGGAATTGCTGCCCATTCTTCAATACCCGTCTGAAAAAATTACCTCATTCTTTTAATAACTTTCTTTGGACCATTTTGGTCTAAGCTGATCTCTCCTTCCTACCTTTGAATTCTTACAATACTTATTGCTTCCCATTTATATGGTGCTTGGTTTATTAAAAAATAAATTTGGCATTCTGCATTGGGAACATAACACTATAAAATACAAATATGTATGAACTCTTTGTATGTGCTCTAGGTACTCTGCTTAGGGCCTAAACCTTAGGTCACACACCTTTTCATCCAGTAGTTCCAGTTCCTAATATATGAGATCCAGAGAACATTTTCCAAAATTGATCGTATGAATAGGCCTCAAAGAAAAACCTCAAAATTGAGGAGAAAATTGTATAGGTCATATTCTTTTATCATGGCCCAGTAAAATTAAAAGCTATGGGAATACATTTTTTTTTTGTACATTGTTTATAGCCCCAGTATGTGGTACATAGTAAGCACAGTCTGAAAATTTGTTGAGTGGATGAATGATTTAACGAAATTTGTAAGATGTTGAATTCAAACAAAACCTAAATTATTTGAAATTTTTCTTAATCATACTAAGACCTTAATAAACATTTAAAAAATTACTTCAAGCCCAGGTGTGGTGGCTCATGCTTGTGATCCCAGCACTTTGGGAGGCTGAGGTGGGAGGATCACTTGATGCTAGGGGTTCATGACCAGCCTTCGCAATAGCCAGACTCCATCACTACAAAAAATTAAGTCCCAGCTACTTGGGAAGCCGAGGCAGGAGGATTGTTTGAGCCCAGGAGTTTGAGGTTGCACTGAGCTATGATGATGCCACTGCACTCTAGTCCAGATAACAGCAAGACCCTATCTCAAAAAAAAAAAAAAAATTACTTCACTATCTCAAATATAGTATTAGGAATTTTCCTTAATGTAATATAGTATCCAGTATATACTGTATTTTACTGATTTTAAGATGTACATTTTTTCACATTTTAGTATTTCTGAAATCGGGATGTATCATATAGCTGATTGGTTATCTTTTATTATTTCATTGGCAGTGTTTTCTTGTTGATATATAAAATAATTGTATGTCTTACAATTGTGACATCTCACATTTAATGAAATAACAGTATTTCAAACAGCCATCCTTTTCTTTTTTTCTATTTTTGGTCACTAGATCTATCTTTTAGATCATCCTTTTTTAAAGGGTGTATTATAAGAGATATTCTTACTAAAAGCAGGAACAAAACCTTGATTAGAAACTCTGGCTAGTGCAAAATATAGAAAGCAAATAACAGAAATTTTGAAAAAATGAAATCATTTATAAAAATAAAATCATCGTATGCATATGTGATCCTTGTATACCTAAAATCCTAAAACTATTAACTGAGAAACTATTAGAATTATCAGTTCAGCAAAGCAGGAAAATGTAAGATAAATATGTAATATCAATAGTATTCTTACATGTTAGCTGTAACTGGTTAAAAAATACTTTTAGAAATTTTGCATTCAAAATATTAGGGGTAATAGAACTAATAATTTTAAAATAGATATCACATTCTGGGTGGTAAGATTAAACACGAAAATGTCATTATCCTGATATCTTAATATTCTAATGTAATTCCTGCTGAACTCACAGTAGGCTTTTTTTCTTAGACCTTGACAAAATGAATACATTTATCTGAAAGAAAAAAATGAATACAAAAATATGAAAAGAAAAGTAATGCACTGTAACTAGACTGTACTAAAACAGTACAGCAATAGTAATTTAACTACATTCTATTTGTTGTAGTCTGTTTCTAAATAATTCTGTTCCACGGTGCATTCAAACTAACAAGGATATAAAAAAATGCTGTTCCGTGGATCTATTTATTCCAATGACAGTACCACAACATTAGCATTTTATTACGTTTGATATTTACTATACATGATGAGAGATTGGACCTTGCTAATAAGTAAACAGATTAAAAGGATGAAATAGAAAAATTGGCAGGGATTATTAAAGATATCAGTTATGCTCAGTATTGGAGAGACTGTGAGGAAATGGATGCCATTGTTCATTGCTAGTAGAAATATAAATTCATAGAACCTTTCCGGAGATCAAATATCAAAACTCTTGAGTCAAGAGTTTGACTTAAAAATTCCACATCAATATTCTAATGTAATATAGGAATAAGTGAACATGGATATTCATCACAGCATTGTTGATTACCAAAGAAGGAAAATAATATAAACATCAGTGGGGATATGATTAACTAAATTCTGTTACATCCATATGGAAGAACAGTATGCAATCATTAAAAATAATGATTTATATTTATTAGCAAAAATTGCCAGTGTTAACAGGGAGGGAGAAGACTCTAAGGTGTGTGTGGCATTATGTGGAAAAATCCTATTTTTGTATAAGAAATATACAAAAAATATATACACATATATACATACTGAGGAAAAATTTATATATATACGTGTAAATAATATATGCAAATACATATTTATGTGTGTGTATATATATGAAAAGGTTTGAAAGTATTCATGGGAATCCATGATATTCTAACGGTTTGTCTTAATCTGATGTCTTCTTCTTGGAGACCTGCAGAACCGCAGAACTGGACCCACATTATATAATATTATCAAAAGAGACTATCCCTTTCTACCTTCACTGGATTCTGGGGACCTTAGGAATGATTTTTCTGTGGTATTCCTTCTGATCCTTGGCAGCAATATATACTGGCACTACCATCTTGATTACTTCACTTTAGTAAAATTTCCTAAGCAGTTAGTACATTAACTCTCCCCACCCCCAGGTTATGTGTGTATAAAGAGTACTTTGCGTTGTTATCGTTTACAGCTTCATTGAGGTGCAATTGATATACAATAAACTGCACATGTTTTTAAATGTACAGTTTGATGAGTTTTGATATATGTGTAATATATACCTGTGAAACAATTGCTACAAAGGTAGTGAACATATTTGTCACCACTAAAAGTTTCCTTGTATTCCTTTGTAATCCCTACCTCACTCCCTCCTATATTCTTTCCCTCCTTTCTCTTGCCCCCTACCCTGCATTTTGTAGGATTTTGTATAAATGAAATTGTACTGTATATATCTCTTGTTTTGGACTGACTTTTACTCAGCATCATTATTTCATTGCTATATCTACTGAAATGATCATATGTCTTTATTTTCAGTCTGTTAATATGGTGAATCACACTGAGAGATTTTTCCAATGTTAAACCAACCTTGCATTCCTGAGATAAACTCCATTTGATCAAAATGCATTATCTTTTTTATATTGATTAACTCAATTTGCTAAAATTTTGTTTAAAATATTTACATCTTTGTTCATGAAGGATATCAGTCTGTAATGTTCTTGTTCTATCTTTGGTTTAATATGAGATGGGAAATGTTTTGTCCTTTTTTCTGGAATAGTTTGTTTAGAGTTGGTATTATTTCTTCCTTATGTGTTTGGTAGAATTCACCAGTAATACTTTTTTAGCTCTTTTTATTTTATTTATTTATTTATCTATTTATTTTCTGAGACAGAGTCTCACTCTGTTGCCCGGGCTAGAGTGCCGTGGCGTCAGCTTAGCTCACAGCAACCTCAAACTCCTGGGCTCAAGCGATCCTCCTGCCTCAGCCTCCTGAGTAGCTGGGACTACAGGCACGTGCCACCATGCCTGGCTAATTTTTTTTTTTGTATATGTATATTTTAATTGTCCAGCTAATTTCTTTCTATTTTTAGTAGAGACGGGGTCTCGCTCTTGCTCAGGCTGGTCTCGAACTCCTGAGCTCAAACAATCCACCTGCCTCAGCCTCCAGAGTGCTAGGATTACAGGCGTGAGCCACTGCGCCCAGCCTGTTTTTATTTTATATTTTAATTTTTTCCCTACCTAGTTTGGTGTGTGGGCAAGGACGTGATGTATGAAAGATGCAGGACCTTCTGATGTAGTTTTTCTACCCTTAGTAGGATTTGTATTGTATTTAAAAAATAATTTACATAAAATGTCAGTAGTGATTATCTCTGTGGAGTCAACACTAAAAATAAAAAAAATGTTTAAATCCCAAAACACTAAAATTAATTTAATTTTAAAAACAAAGCCATTCTAAGGCAGGGTATGGTGGCTCACACCTGTAATCCCAGCACCTTGGGAGGCCAAGGCAGGAGGATCACTTGAGGTCAGGAGTTGGGACCAGCCTGGGCAACAGTGAGACCTCATCTCTACAAAAAATTAAAAAATTATCTGGGTGCAGTGGTGCATGCCTGTAGTCCCAGCTACTCAAGAGGCTGAGCCCAGGAGGATTGCTTGAGCTCCTGAGTTTGACGTTGCAGTGAGCTATGATTGCACTGCCGCAATCTAGCCCAGTTGACAGGAAGAGGGAGAGACCCTGTCTCAAAGGAAAAAAAAAAAAGAAAGAAAAAAGCCATTCTAGATCAGGAACCAGGCCACACAGCAGGACATGAGGGGCAGGTGAGCGAGACTTCATCTGTATTTACAGCAGCTCCCCGTGGCTCACATCACTGCTTAAGCTCTGCCTCCTGTTAGATCAGCGGGGGCATTAGAGTCTCATAGGAGCACAAACCCTGCTATAAACTGCATGTGCAAGGGGTCTAGGTTGCACACTCCTTATGGGAATCTAATGCCTGATGATCTGAGGTGGAGCTGAGGCAGTGATGCTAGCACTGGGGAGTAGCTGCAAATACAGATTATCATTAGCAAAGAGGCTTGACTGCCCAATAAATGTAATGTGCTTGAATCATCCTGAAACCATCCCCTACCCCCACGCTGTCTGTGGAAAAATTGTCTTCCATGAAACTGGTTCCTGGTGCCAAAAAGTTTGGGGACCTCTGCCTTACATGGTTCTAACCTTCAGGACCTTAATAGGTTATGGTCCAGAAGAAGAATCTTATTTCTGGACATAGTTTAGGTTCTCTATTTGGTTTAAGATTTATCACACACCTAAGCTGTTGCCTTCTGTGGCACAGCCTACCCTGGATCTAGCAGGACAAACACCAAACACATTCCCATCCCAAAATAGTAATTACTGGTACTAGGAGAGTCTCTAGACTGTCTAGGTGCAGCGTGCTGGGGTAGGGCTTATTGATGTCACAGCCAGATGGAGATTCTCATTCTTATCAAAAGAAAAATAAGTTGAACTAGAGAATAAGGAAAAGGTGACTTGTAGGTCCATGTCTATGATCAGAAAATGACAATCAGTAAGTTAGTAGGAAGACAGAGCCCTTTAAGCCTCTATTACTTATGAGGGTCCTGGAAAAGACCTCATATGTGACACAGAGGAGAGAACTACCAGTCTCAGTGTATTATGACCTACAGTTCTGGATACTGAGGACTGATCAAGTCACTTTTTAAAAAAAAATTATGGAATGGATATATTATGTCAAACCAGAAGATCAAAGAGCTATGTTCCAGTGGAATGGTCAAATCACTTTTTTTTTTTTAAACATTTTATTTTATTTATTTGCTTTTTTTTTTTTTTTTTTTTGAGACAGAGTCTCACTCTTTTGCCCGGGCTAGAGTGCCGTGGCGTCAGCCTAGCTCACAGCAACCTCAAACTCCTGGGCTCAAGCGATCCTGCTGCCTCAGCCTCCTGAGTAGCTGGGACTACAGGCATGTGCCACCATGCCCGGCTAATTTTTTCTATATAATTTTAGTTGTCTGATTAATTTCTTTCTATTTTTAGTACAGACGGGGTCTCGCTCTTGCTCAGGCTGGTCTCGAACTCCTGAGCTCAAACAATCCGCCTGCCTCCGCCTCCCAGAGTGCTAGGATTACAGGCGTGAGCCACCGTGCCCGGCCGTCAAATCACTTTTTTAAACTGTAGGGTTTCTAAACCTTTTTTGTTCCAGATGCTCCTTTGGTGGTCTAGTGAATCTGATATTTCATAAAACAGAATAATGATTTTAAATGCATAAAATATATATAAGGTTACAAAAAATAAATAATATAGAAGTACAGTTATCAAAATATTTTTAAAACAAAATGTGTTATAGTTACATGCTTTATTAACACATTAACAATATCAATAATGTGTCTAATAGCTTCAATAATTCTGAAGTAATGATGAGCATAAATGATGTTTTATTTGCAAACTAGCATAATATAAAGTTTTTTTCATTTCTCTTGGTCACAAAGTCCCAGGCACTGTAATATTGCTGCAGTTTGTTTTCTATATTCATAATCAAAAGAAATGCTAAATTTTAGTAGGAGATTAGTGACAATAAATTTGTATTTTTTTCCCCATCCAAATTCATGGACTCTGAATTCTCTTCATGGATTCTGTGGGGGTCCATAGACTTGAGGTTAAGAATCTCTGCATTAAAGACTCTTTCCTTATCCTGTTCCCTTCCCTAGGGAAGTGAGCAAAAGACAGTAGAAGCCCAGCCTAAGACGTATCCTTGTACCTGAAGTACTATCCCAGCAAATGGAAGGCAGGCTAAGCCTGTGCCTAAAGGGGAGCTAGGCCTCCAGTTTTCAGTTCTGACCATCTCAACAGGCCTGATTTGCCCTGCAGAGCCTGATAAGGGAGACTTGTAGCAGGGACAAACTGACCTGGCTTTAAAGTATTTAGTATATAACCCTGAATTCAGTCAGCTTCACCTTAGCCTTCATGGTAACAGAAAGAAGTTGGTGCAATGGGAATCAAAAGGAAGAGATCAATACAAGAAAAGACACTGAGAAAGAAAATCAATGACTTTTTGATGGGATGTAATTATAAAACTATAATTTTAAGAACTCTATAGAAAATACACATATTTTGTTGTTTGAAATGGTAAACAGGAATATGACTTAACTGATGGGAAAAGGCATATGGTATGTTCAGAATTTCCATACCATATAATTTGAATGGCCTATTTTGGAATGTGAGTTCATCCCTTATTTTTTAGGCTTGAACCAAACAGTGAATGTTGAGAATATTTCTTTTCTTTTTTTTTTTTTTTAAGGTCTCTGGAGGAGATGATAGTATTTTGAAAGCATTATGTTTCTGGTCTGTCCTTGTCTATTATCTCAGGAATCTCAGCATGGCTTAGCCGATTGCCTCTAGCTCAAAGTTCCTGATGCATCTTGTTGACTTGCTAGAGCTGTAGTCTCAGGTCTAGCTGAGACTGGGAAGGATCCACTTCCAACTCACTCACATGGTTGTTGGCAGGATTCAGTTCCTCAGAGGCTTTTTATCTGAGGGTCTCAGACTGTTGACCTCTCTCATTTCCTTTGCTTCTCATAGAGTGGCTCATGGCAGTTGTCTTCCCTCCAAGAGAGAAAGCAAGAGATCACTCAAAATGGAAAGCACAGTGTTTTGTAACCTAATCTTGGAAGTGACTTTCCATAACTTCTGCCATAGTCTAGTCATTAGAAGCAAGTCACTAAATCCAGCCCATGCTCAAGGGGAAGAGATTACACAAGGGTATGAATACTAGAAAGCAGGGATCATTGGGGGTCCATCTTATAATAGCAGCTACCTACCGTACTACATAAGGTCGATATTATTATGAATAATTAATTCATTGGTAGTCAAACTCCAGTACTATTCGATTGGTAAATATTGACTTTAACACTATGAAAATGACTTTAATTGGAAGTTTTATATAATCATAGTTTGTTTGTCTTTTCTTTATTTTCCAGAATAATCTGGGTATCTTGTGGTCTGAAAGAGAAGAAATTGAAACTGCACAGGCTTACCTAGAGTCATCAGAAGCACTATATAATCAGTATATGAAAGAGGTATGTTACATGTCAGATAAATTTTAAGTTTTGATTGAAACTAGTCAAGAATTGATAGTAAGAATTCCTCATTCATAATGTTGGTGTGACTCTTTAATGTTCCAGGAACTTCTCAATAGAGCTGTCTGGGAAGTCATCTAATAGCTGAAATTATTGTACATTAAACACTTTGGGGTTTTAAAAATAATTTTAAAATTGCAAAATTTTAAAGGTATAATGGCAACCTTAGTCTAAATACAATTATAAAGGAAACATTAGCCGTGCATGGTGGCTCGCAAGCTTGTAATACCAACGACTTGGGAGGCTGAGGCAGGAGGATCCCTTGAGCCCAGGAGCTCGAGGCTGCAGTGAGCAATGATAGCACCACTGTACTCCAGCCTGGGTGACAGAGCAAGACCCTTTCACTAAAAATAAAAGAAATTTTAAAAAAGAGAAATATTCTAATGTTATCCTAAAATTCTATTTGCATATTTTTGTATTTATAACCTAAAAAATCTATTTGGTTTCCTATGAAGAAACATTGCTTAAAGGAAAGCAAATGAACTGCTTGAGCAAAATATCTGAAATCTTTGGGGCAATGGTTCTCAAACTTTAGCATGCATCAGAGTCACCTGGAGAGCTTATTAAAGCACAGCAGGCTGGGCTTCTAATTCTGATTAGTAGTTCTAGGGTGGGGCCTAGGAATTTGCATTTTTAACAAGGTCCTGGATAATGCTCATGCTGCGGGTCTAAGTACTGTTCTGTACTTTGAGGACCACTGTTTCAGGGCAATGGTTTTTCAGTGATTTTTTTTTTTTTTTTTTTTTTTTTTAACTTTGAAACCCTTCTGAAATGCAGCATACAGAAATTGATCCAGCCCTTCTGGTTAAGCAAGTCAGAATGACCCAATCTGCTACAGATTCTTCCTCCCACTCCACTATGGTAGTACAAAAGAGGTGTTGTAGAACTTCTAGGGGAGCCTAGATTGAAAACTCTTACTTGAGGGGGTCACAGCCTGCAAAAGTGACAAGCTACTGTGTTACCATCTGTTTCCTCAATAAACTTTTTTTTAATATGAAAGAGAAATTATTAGGCACAATATTTTGTTGTGGATTACTATTTGTCACAGTTATCTGCTTTAAAAAAATCCATTAATAAAATGTTCTTATAATATTGAAGAACTTGAAAAAACATTACATACCACATAAAAGAGACTAAATATACACAAATATGTTTGCTAAATTCAAGCTTCAGAATACTTGACTATAAAAGGATATAAAAGTTTCAGATTTCCTAAGTTGGTGACATCATGTGACTAAAATCATAACTTCCCCTTAAGAATTTTATGGCCGGGCATGGTGGCTCACGCCTGTAATCCTAGCACTGTGGGAGGCTGAGGTGGGTGGATCGTTTGAGCTCAGGAGTTCGAGACCAGCTTGAGCAAGAGTGGGACCCGTCTCTACTAAAATTAGAAAGAAATTGGCCAAACAACTAAAAATAGAAAAAATTAGCTGGGCATGGTGGTGCATGCCTGTAGTCCCAGCTACCTGGGAGGCTCCTTGAGCCCAGGAGTTTGAGGTTGCTGTGAGCTAGGCTGACGCCATGGCACTCTAGCCCAGGCAAGAGAGTGAGACTCTGTCTCAAAAAAAAAAAAAGAATTTTATGTACAGAAATCTTAATAGATTAATTCCAGTCCTTAATAAACTTTTGCCTACTCAAAGCCGGTAGTCTTTTTTTTTTTTTTAAATTACAATAGATTTTAATTTTGTTTTTAGTTTATTTGTGGCACTTCTTTAAATAACCAGAGGTGTTTTGAGGTCTCTCAATATTAGAGTTAAGAATCAATGCCTTATCAAGTTCACCAGTGATTTATATGTTGCTAATTCAGTGGTAAATTCTTAGTTCTCATCTTATTTGACTGATCAGTAGCATTTGGCACAATTGATCAGTTAGTCTTTCTTGAAACACTTTTTTTACTTGGCTTCCAGGACCACACTTGTCTGGTTTTCCTTTTCAATCTTTAGTGTTTTTTCCTTATTGTCACAACCTCTGAACACTAGAGTACCCAAAGTTCAGTCCCGGGACCTTTCTCTTCTTTCCATATGCATTCACTTCCTTGCTCTAAATGCCATCTCTATGCTGATGACTCCCAAATTATATCTCCATTCTGTACCTCTCTAATTCCAGACTCATCTTTCCAATTGCCATTTGACATCTGCACTTTTTGTGGAGTAGTTTTCTCTAAAACTACGGTCTAAAAGTGAGCTTCTGATAATCACACCCCCCTAAGCCCCCCAGTTGCCATAAACACCAACTAGTTTTTCCCAGTTGCTGAGGCCTAACACTTTTGCAACTCCTTTTTTCCTTATACTCTATCTAATTTGTCGGCAAATCCTGTTAGCTTCGCCCTCAAATTATATCCATCTGGTCCAAATCACCATCATCTCCTCCTGAGATTATTGCAGTTGTCTCCTAACTGGTCATCTTGTTTTCATGCCCCCTTCAGAATCCTTCCCATCTCACTCAGAGTAGACCCCAAAGACCTTATGAAGACCTACAAACTCCTTATCTGATCCAGCCAGCATTACTTCTCTAATTCCGTCATCTGCTATTCTCTTCTCTTGCACTCTCTCTGTTCTAGCTATGCTGGCCTTACTGTTCCTAAAACCCACCAGACAAGCTCCCAACTCAAGGCCTTTGCACTTAGTTTCCTCTGCTTAGAATGTTCTTTCCCCAGATATCTATTAATACATGGCTTACTCCCTCATTTCCTTTGGATCTTGACTCAAATGACTCCCATGGAATGAGTAATTACTGGTCACTCCATCTACTACTACAAATCACCGCTCCTGAAAACTTACTTTCCACTGTTCCTGCTTTATTTTTCTCCATTGCACTTACCACTATGTAACATATTGTCCATTTTAGTGATTCATCTTGTTTGTTATCCATCTTCCCTACTGTAGTGTAAGCTTCATGATAATAAGGATGTTTTTTACGATTCTGTTCCTTGCTGTAGCCCCAGCATCTAGAGCAGTACTGTACTTTTTTTTTGAAATAACGAATGATAGCACATCCAGATCAACACAAAGAAGACCAATAAAACAGTATTACTACTGTGTGAATTTAATGGAGGATTTCAGTTTAAAAAATATAAAATTGGATTTAATTGGAGAAGTTAATTTCTTTCCTTTTTTTTTTTAGGCTGGTCAAGGAGAAGTTAATTTCTTGTATGGTTTTGTACTTGTTTGGTATCAACCAATTATTAGTAATCCTGAATAAAAATCTTTTTAATATTTCATAAAGCTTATTTATTTAATGGTGGCAGAAATTAGAATCTGTCATTTCAAAAAATCAGTGACTATATTCTAGGTAAAGGAAAGATCTAAACAAAGGGAGAAAAATCACTGAATTTGAGGATAGGAGACCTAGAGGAGACCTAGACCTAGATTCTAGCTTCACTTGTGGTCATAACAAACGGCCTGACTTGGGGGAACTCAAATTTCCTGTGCGACACATTTCTCATCTGTAAGATGGGGATAACCCACCTAACTCTACAATACAGAAGTTATTGTGGGGATCAGATAATAAAGTACATAATAAAAGTCACTGAAGATATACATGTTCAATAATTATAAAAAAGTAAACTCTGGTACACTAATAAAAGAGAATATTATATAATCATTAAAATGACAAACATTTGGATCATCAATACATGGGAAATACATAAAGTACATTTGTACACATTGATAACTGTATAAACATTTTCCTATGGTAAGGCCTTGCAAAGGTAAACTAAATGATTAGGTGAACTAATAAAAACATTTTTGTTTTGGATGATGTAACAATAAAAACTAATATTTACTGAGTGCTTAAGCAGGCTACATTTTATTCTTATAACAACTCTGTGAAGTAGCTATTATTATTCCCATTTATAGGTAAGGAGTTGGATTCAGGGAGCTTAGCATATAGTATGAATAGCAGAATCAAGATTTAAATCTGGGCTGGGCACCGTGGCTCACACCTGTAATCCTAGCACTCTGGGAGGCGGAGGCGGGAGGATCCCTTGAGGTCAGGAGTTCAAGACCAGCCTGAGCAAGAGTGAGATCCCATCTCTACAGAAAATAGAAAAATTAGCCGGATGTGGTGGCACGCACCTGTAGTCCCAGCTCCTCGGGAGGCTGAGGTAGGAGGATCAGGATCGCTTGAGCCCAGGAGTTTGAGGTTTCTGTGAGCTAGGCTGACGCCACAGCACTCTAGCCCGAGCAACAGAGTGAGACTCTGTCTCAAAAAAAAAAAAAAGTTTTAAATATGGTTTGTCTGACCCCAAACACCTGTTCTTTCTACTCTACCATGCTGCCTTCCAAGGTAACATAGTTAAATAGTTATTGTATTAAGATAAAGGGATTCTTTTTTTCTTCATAAAATTATTCAAACACAGAATAAGAGAAGAATAAAGAAGAAAATACATTCTATAGTAATGAAGAGTTATTCATTGGTAGGTTAGGGGGGCAGTTAAGAGATAAAAATCTTACAAGTCAGAGGGATGTTTTATTTATTTAACAAACATTTACAGTACTTAGAGTACTCACAGGCACTGTTATAAATATTTATAAATATTAATTTATTTAATTCTCATAACAACTTTATGAAGTAGGTACTATTATTACCCATGTTTTATAGATGAGGAGACAGAAGCACCAGAGATAAGTGACTTGCCCAGAGCCACACACAAGTAAATGATGGAGCTGGGATTCCAGCTCACGTGATCGGGCTCCAGAAAGGCATAGACTCAGCATTCCTGTTTGCCTTGTCAGTTTAGTCTGCTAGACATTTATCATGAGACTCTGTCTCAACAATGACATTTATCATTATTACTGTGTACCAGGGACTGTGCACAATGCTGAGGAATCAAATATGGATAAAATATGGTTCCTATCCATAAAAAGCTCTTTCCCTTTGAGGATAAAGATTGGAGCAAATCAAATGTTAATTAAAGCCACAAGAATTTTAGAATGCATGTTTATAGGCCCTTAATACTTTTTTACCTGAGGATTATATCCCCAAGTTGGAGAATCATTTAATTCATGGCTCTTCTACCTTGGCATTTTAACTTTCCCCCTAAAGTACTAAGAAGAGCAGAGTGCCACAAAGCCAAATAGAGGTGTTAGTCTTCTTTACACTCTTGTGCATGAAATTGTTGATTTAAAATGTTTAAGTGTACTAAGCACTTACAGTATTTCATTAAAAAATAGTATTAATACGGCAACAACACATACAGCAAAGCTCTTTGTGCTTAGTTATATACCTCTGTTTCATTTCAGAGAAGAGACTGACTTGGCTGTTAGTGTTGCTTATGAAATGTGATAGCCATAACAGTGAAGTATGTACCTAAAATATTATAATACCTTGATGAATTTCCCTCAGCTAGACAGGGATAAGCATATTAAACAGCCCTCAGAATTGTTGAAGCGGTCTCTAAGAATTGCTTATCTATTACTGTGTTTATCTTGAGCCTTGCTTCCTATCTTAGTTGTTTTTTTTTTTAACACTGAGTATCCTCAGATGATTCCTTTTTTTTGTTTGTTTCAGGGTATTATGAGGGTACAAACACGGTTACATTTTATGTCTTTGCCTCACCCAAGTGAGGGTTAGAGTCATGCCCTTCCCCCCTACAATGCTCCCCGTGTCCTTTAGTTGTGGGTTTACCCCCCCATCCTCCTAATCCCTGGATGTATTTCTGCCGTGCAGTCGCCCTAGTGTTCATCAGTTAGTACCAATTTGATGGCGAGTACAAGTGGAGCCCATTCTTCCAATCTTGTGATACCTCACTTTGGTAATGGGCTTAAGTTCAATCCAGGAAAATATAAGAGGTGCTAGATCACTGTCGTTTCTTATGATCGCGTAATATTCCATTCTATCTTAATTGTTTTTACTTCCTGTGAATTCTAGGAGCCCAAGTTGTGATGCTTTTAGTATTTACATCTAGAATGTAAGATCACATTTTTTATGGACAGCATTGTTGCTTTTGGAGTTTAGTGAATTCAGTTAAAAGCAAGGATATGCTTGTAGATGGGATGATCCTTGTAGAAGCAGAAATGAGGCAGAGGTTAAGCAGTTCTACTGTTTCGGAAGACTTAAGATGGGATCGTAAGTGATTTATAAATGTTAACTCAATCCTTATAACAGACTGATAAGGTGGGTACTATTATTATCCTTATTTTATAGATGAGGAAACAGAAGTACAAGAAATTGAGTGACTTGCCCAAGGCAATAAACAATGGAGTCACTGGCTTTAATGTCCCTATATTGAAAGGGGGTAATCTATATACTTTCTTATTTCTTTGAGAAAAAAAATATTAGAATGAATATTAAAAACTTTGATTTTTATTAGTGGTCGGTTTAGAATAATATTACTCTAAGGATATGTACATTTATACATTTTTCTTATTTGTTATGCTTTAGTGGGGTTTTTCTGTTTTGTTTTTTTGAGACAGGGTCTTCCTCTGTTGCCCAAGTTGGAGTGCAGTGGCACAGTCATGGCTCACTGCATCCTCCAACTCCAGGGCTCAAGTGATCCTCCTGCCTCAGTCTTCCAGGTAGCTAGGACTACAGGTGCATGCCACCACACCCAGCTATTTTTTGTAGAGACAGGGTCTCACTGTGTTGCCCAGGCTAGTGTCAAATTGGGCTTAAGTGATCCTCCTACCTTGGCCTCTAAAGTGCTGGGATTATAGGTGTAAGCCACTGTGCCCGGCCCTAAGCAGGTGTTTAAAATATCCTTTTTTACCAGAAAAAATTAAGATTTAAAATACTTAAAGAATTATATATGTCTAAAAGCAAATTGGTAGAGTCTTTTTGCGTATTTACAGTTTAACTGCAGCAACAGTTAAAATTTTGTGAGCTTGTAGGCAATCTTCCTTTTGTTTGACTCTTTCAGATTTTATGGTTAAGAAAATGACTTCTTTTTTTTTTTTTTTAAATATTTTATTGTGGTAGGAACTCTTAATATGAAATTTACCCTCTAAACAAATTTTAAGTGAATAATAAAGTATTATTAACTATGGATAAATGTTGTACAGCAGATCTCTATAATTTATTCGTCTTGCATAACTGAAACTTTATGCCTGTTGATTAGCAACTTCCTATTTCCTCCTTCCTCCAACCCCTGGCTACCAATATTCTGCTCTCTGATTCTATGATTTTGCTTATTTCAAATATCTCTTATAACTAAAATCATACAGCGTTCATTCTTCTGTGACTAACTTACTTCATTTAGCATAATTCATCAAGGTTCATCCATGTTATCACATACTGCAGAAAATTCTTCTTTTTTAAGTCTCAATAATATTCTATTGTATTTATATACCTCACCGAAGTTTTTTTTTTTTTTTTTTATTCCAGGGTATTGTGAGGGTACAAACACTACAGTTACACTTTATGCCTTTGCCTCACCCAAGTGCG